>NDGM011095727.1:0-10236 GCA_002564305.1 Octomys mimax | reverse complement strand
CTCTCTCTCTCTCTCTCTCTCTCTCTCTCTAAATAAATAAATAAATGTTAAAAAAAAAAAAAAGAGCCACCGGCTAGGAGCACAGGCTGGGGTTTTTTCTGCCTTCTGTCATAGGGTACTTGGTTAGGGTCACAAAGTGAGCAGCAGTGCTGGGTGTGAGATCCTGTGGCCCATGCCACAGTTTTTGCTCACCAGGTCCCTCTGCAAAGCTTCCCTGCTTCCCATCGCCTCTGGACCCAACTCATCATGCTGCTTTGACAGGGAAACCCCTGTTCCTCTTCTCCCTACAGACACTCACCTAACACCTAGCAGGAGACCTACATTCAAGGATGTATTCGCCAAGGTTACTAGATTAGTACTGACTGATCTCTACCACTATCTTCATAAAACTTTCAATAATCCTACAACTGTTTCCAGTTAAGTATTTATATTGGCCTTGACATTTAACTCACAAGAATAATTTTGGGGAGTAAGAGAGGTGATCAAAATATACAGTAAATCCACACACATACAGTAAGTGCTGAAATTTTTAAGTTATTATAGTAAAGCATACATTGCCCTCTCAGAAACACCTTCATTTCAAACATATTCCCTTTTCCTTGCCTTACTGGGAAGCAGTTCTGGAAGTCCGCTTTCCCGAGTGTCTCTATGAAGTGTGATCAAAAACTAGTGAATGCTGCTGCCAAGTGCCATTCAGAAAAGGCGGGTTAGTAAAAACATGACCCTGTGCCCACATTGTCCTTATTCAACATACCCGGCACCATGCCACTTCTGGCTTCTCTGCAAAATCAAAATGGACGCAAAAGATAAACATTTTGAATTAATTCAGGACACTGAGGCAGCCACAATAGTATGACTATTTCACAAAAGGACTTCTAGAATAGCTTCACCAAGTCTCAAGAACAATGGTATAACTGTGTCTGAAGTGAGGAAGAGTACACTGAAAGGTAATAATGAATAATTAACATATCTTACTGTAAGAAATTTTTTTTAAATTATATATTCACCATATTTTTGATCCTACCTTGTACTTAAAATTGATGGATAACTCAAATTATTGTCATAAAAAGATGTAAACTGTAAAGGCTTAAAGAAAAAAGAATGTTCCATCATTAAAGAAATTTTATCTGCCTATACAATGGTAGAATGTAAAAGTAGATATTGGCAAAGTATTAATTAAATTAATTGAAAAATAGAATGCCCTTTGCATCCTACCAGAAAAGCAAACTGAAAACCTACTTCACAGTAAAGAATGTTGCATGAACTCGTTTCTAAAAATAAGCTGGAGTGCATATTTTGACCCCAAAGAAGAGTGATTCCATTTCCTCATACACAGGAAGAAACAAGACCCAGCAGGAAAATATGAACTGACTTCGTTCCCTGGCTCCACAGCTAAACCCACCACTGATGAGCCACATCCACACAGACAAAGACTCCACACTTCTTCAAACACAAGAAAGATGGCTCAGAGAAAAGCGGCCAGACCTTCTCCAGCATACCACTGTGTATAAAATGAAGACTACCTTCCAGCAACCCAATATGCTGAGGGTGGAGACTTAAGCTGCTTTATGAAAATAATGCAAGAGCTATCAAGACTGTTCTGAGAGCCTAACTTAGATTACAGAGATCCACATTTTTAAGATCAGTCATTGGAGTTAGTCACATCATCTGTCTTCTGCTCTAGACTCCAGGTCCCCAAGGAAAAACTCATCAAAGTTATTACTAAGGCCACTCCTGGTGACAAGCAGCTCACCAGCCTATAGCAAATGATTCTTCAGTGCTCTTCCATGGCTCTGCTTTCCAACATGGAACGTGCCGACTATGGCGGCACACGTCCATCCCTGCCCTCCAGAAGATATCTGCGAGTCTGAGACCAGCCTGAGCTACACAGTGAGTTCAAGGCCAGCTGAACTACACAGCCATACTCTGACTCAAAACAAAACAAAACCGCACAACACAAAACAGCAACAATATAAGCCACAGCACTCAGCTCATCCTGCCTGGGAATCCACCTGACCTTGGTTGGAGTGCTCTGGCAGACCTGGCCAGAGTGGTGCTGTATGTACTCTATGTGTGCGTGCATCCGGGTGCCCCCTTCCTTCCTCCATTCTACCCCACCCAACCCATCACATTCTCCCACCCCAAGCCTGCACTTGACAGTGGTCCCCACTCCAGCCACAGTGGGAAACCAGTGTGGTCACGAATGTTGCTAGGGACATCAACTTTCTTCTCTGGGCCTGCAGAGCAGTTTTCCTACAGACCTAAGGTGGCCTGAAGACAAGTCTCCCCCTGCACTGATTTTTCATCCTCACTAGGTGGGTGGGACAGTGTCTAATGGATGTGGGGGGACTCTTAGGGTACTCAACACTTTAAGCCAAAGTGATTTGCTTCCTCAGAATGGAAAGTTATAGTGTCTATTTTGTACCAGGTGTCTGTTTGTTTTGGGGAGAACAGGGTCTCTATACTATACATAGTTGAGACTGGCCTCAAACTCATAGTGATCCTCCTGGCTTAGCCTCCCAAGTGCTAGGATTACATAAGACCCCATGACTGACTAGAATTGCAATTTTGAACTAATATGTAAGTATTTCATTTTTCATGATTTTATTTTAAAATACGCATTTTGCAGATAAAGGACTAGAGAGGACAATTATTTCACATACTGCTTATCTGTCATTCTTCAGTATCTAAACAATTAAATTCTATCTGAAACGAAGGCTTCATAAACGAAGGCTTTTCAGGCATTAGAAACCCCCTGAAAACAAGCTATACCTTAGACCCATGCCTAACAGCGGAGGCTAACAAAAAGCCATTAAATATGATAGAAGGCTCAGGAACAGAGAAAAGCCTGATACACTTATTCTGTTCAGAAATATCTTCACTGGGTTATGGATTGTGGCACGGTGGCTGGGCACCTTCCTAGCATGCTCAAAACTGGGGTTCAATCCTAGCACCACATACCTGCATGCATGCACGCACGCACACAAACCATGACGCAATACTACTTTCATTAGCAAAACTAACACGATAAAAAAAAGCCTGGACAAGTAATAAGCGTCAGCACCAGAAAAGGGGTTTGTGAGTCCACTGTTGTTATGCCCTGTCAACAGAAAACAGACACAGCTCTAACATGATCCAAGCAAGGAAAACAGAAACCAGTGAACACGAACACACACACACAAACACACACACACATAAATATCACCCCTAACATACAAAGTAAAAGCATAAATCAGAACTTGGGATATTCTGAGTTTCACAGAAATAAGTAAGAAAATGCAGTGCAGGAAAAGTTTGGCAACTGCCAAAAGAAACAGAATAACCTTTTGCTTCCAAAGAAGTGATTAAAATTCATGCTCTCTCTTGCATTCAAGTTTTCCACATGACCTGAAAGTAGAGGAAAATAAATGCACTGCACTAAGTCTTGCAATAACTACAGAAACAGAAATTTGGAAGTTCAATAATATTTTCCCCCAATTCAAGTTCAAATTTTGAAAGAAAAAAATTCCATGCCAGACTTTCCTTATCTGTAACCTCTGAGTTCCTATCTTCTGGGATATTTCTGCTTAAGAAAATTTCCTACCTAACTATCTAGAAAGAAAAACAGGCATATAAAAAAAATTTTCTTAATATAAAAAACAGGAAACACACTTCCTACAGCAGCCTCTGAAGGTCAGTCAGCAAGGGCTTAAGCCATGACAGGCAGCAATGCCGAGTCACCACACAAGCCACAGGGCTCAGGCAGTGCTACAATCTAACCCCTCCATGGCTTCAGCCAGGGTCTGCAGGATGTCATTACCACTCTAGGACAGCTACTCATCTAAGAAATGCAGATCCACATCCTGCACTGCAGGAACTTGGGCCCTCCCACCCCATCCCCAAATTGCAAACTGGCCAAGCCCATGTCTACCACAAGCNCCCCCCCCAGGGTAAATCCCCCTATTTCCTCAAGGAGCAAGAAACAAGTACACTCAGTCACTCAACACATCTTACCAGCAGGACTCATGCAAAGTCAAATCGAGATAGTGTACTTACTGTACTGTGAAATGAGACAAAAATACTATTTTATGTTTGTGCTTTTTTTCTTTTCTTGAATAGCAATACAAAAATATGAATAAATTAAACAGAACTTGGGGGAGGGGGAACTTGCCAGAATCCACTTAAATGGGAAAGGTACGAGTTTTTTTCCAAATACCTTGTCAGGCCACCACTGCAGATCTTCACCTAGCGATACTGGGCTCTGCACAGGTGTGTTCTTCTTGTCCAAGCTAGGTTCTCCTTCTTTGCTGGTAGAGCCCCTTTCATTATCAAATGAGGCTCCATCAAGCCACCTTCTCTCACGTAAACGTAAAACGGATTCACGTTCACGCATCAGCTCAGAGTCTCTCTCTAAGGGAAGAAGGAGAACTGGTATGCAATTGGGTCACACCAGTGGGATAAAAGTAAGCCACTCTCTAGTAAAGACCCTTCAGGATGCAACTAACAGTTCATCTACTCACAAAAGCTTACGTCAATGCGTATATAACAGAGCTGACCAGCAACATTCAAAATACTAATCCTTTCCCAGTGAGTAGATACAAATTATAAAGTAGTATTTATTTTTAAAACTATGCAGAGGCAAAATTCTCCATTATTTCAACTACATATGTTTTACAGCATAACTTTTCATCTCAATTTGATTTTGATTTTTAGTGGAGTTTTAAAATTCTGACTTTCATTAGAAATGCACACTACAAACATTTATAAATTAGAAAGTGTGCATAATTAGGATTTCAACATGTTAGACATGTAGGCAAACCAAACAGTATTTGTTACAAAGTCTCCAGTTATTTCATTTTTTAAATCCAGAGGTAGGAGTAAAATTGCTGAATTAAACTACAAATACATTAACATAAACTCATTCTAAAGATTTTAATAATGCAAGCTCTTGTTTAGAATAACTTTATAGGCAATATTTTTATGTATAACATTTAAAATAAGTTTGAGAAAGAAGACTGAAGGGGAGTTTGCTTGATTTCTTTAGCCAAAATGTTTCCCTTGCAGCTGTCCTATAAACTGTCTAAAGTTACTCTTTTTAAGTTTGCTTATACATTACTTTTTTATACATCACTTTTAAAATAAGATAATCAAAATAAACTTTCCAAAATTTGGATAGTAAGGATTAGAGGCAACATTATAGCTGAATCATACAAAACTGCCATACATGTGGGGCAAAACCGGTCTAGTACCAGTTATTTCAGATGGTTCAAACTAAAAGGCCTGTATGTGATAAACTTAGGAAAAGAAAAGGGGGGAAAGGATTTACTTATGCTAGATAATGAATACTTGAAAATACAATACTTGATTCATTTAGGCCAATAAAGTATGCATTTACTAAACAATTTTGAATCTGCTACATAACATGCCCAGTATATTAAAAGATCACCCTCAGATGCGTTATTTTTTTTTCTTTCAGAATTTTATTGATAAACAAATAGCAATTAGTTTCAAGATGCGTTATTTTTTAAAGTCTGTTTTTAAGTACTATATGCTTGGACCAATATCTTTAAAAAAAAAAGCATCTTTTCCAGTTTACTAATGATCACTAAATACAGATTATTTTTCTCTATTGTTTCAATCAAGTGGTTTTAAATTCTAGAAAGTACAAATTCTAAGTTATAATCCAACTAAAGCTAATTCAAAAATATACAGAGAAGCTACTTTAATGATTTTAAAATCTTCTACCTTATACTATATATTGTATTTTTTAAGGATTTCAAACTCCTGAAATCATTTTAAGGTAATCATTTCTCTACACTTAATATTGGCCACTCCCTCCTATGTAGTAAGTTTCTCATACTTCACTCTTCCTTCTAACCAAGACTTACAGAAACAGAAGAACTATGTTATTCTAATCAAATAAATTTCAGAGATTTGTTTTCTAAATGCTGCATGTCACAATATGGTAAATTCAGCTTTTAGTTCAAAATCGGTATTTCTAATTACAGTTAGCAAGTGATAAGCATGACATGTATTACACAATATAAACAAGACTATCTCTGAAATACTACTGTGGTTCTTCAACATTTAAAAAAAAAGTTTAATGGCAAGGCTACACAAAAAAACACAAATAGGTAATGATTTCATCTACTGTAATTCTACAAGCTCAAATCCAGTGAATTTACCACTATCTTTTCATATAGCCAGCCCCTGATCAAAAAGAAGTAAATGCAAAATTACCTCGAGAAGAGCCTAGCCTGGAAAGTGATGAACGACGAAAAGAAGGATAACCAAAATAGCTAATGTCCTCAGAAAACATGGCGTCCGCATCAATAATGACACTTGGGTGGGCAGAATGAATGTCAGCATCAAGAAGGGACATGAGATCCTCTACAAACAGAGACAGACAAATAAAAAATGCAGCAGCTACAGACAGTATACCAGATCCTGAAAGAACTCCAAGAATTAAATTACATCTAACTCAGTGGCAAGTATTACCCAAAGGTAAAAAGCAAGTACTATCTAGGAAGTAAAACTAATGTTATTAACAAAGATTTTAATGGACATGAGATGCACAACTGTTGCATGTTCTTACTAAATTATAAGAAAGATCATGCTTATGCTAGAAGACATCAGTTAATACCATCAAGATTTAAATTCAGTTCAATTCTTATATATTTTCAGTAATAAGATTAAAAATAAAATCTGTTGTCACCTGTCAGGCAAGAATAAAACTACACACACACAGCTATATGTGACCAGGAACAAGTTTAAATCCACAAGGCAACAACACTTCCCCTCAGATTACTTTACAATCAAATCAAACAGCTCTTCCATGAGAAGCAGCTACCACCACTTTTCCAAGTTATAAAATCAGGACTTCACAGTTCCATTCCTTGGTGGAACTGGCAAAGCAACCTGGCAAGCCACTCACCTCCAGGCAAATACGACTCGCTGGCCGTGTCGTCCCCATCATCCCCGTCCTCATCATCCCGGCTAAGTAAATTATTTACAGCAAGGTTTACATCAAGATTTGTTCGCTGAAGCTCTCGAATAATGACACTTCTAGATTTGCCTTGCAAAACAACCTGGGCCTAAAATACAAATGAAAATGAGTAAGTGCTATGCTGCTTTTCTGATTATCAAACACAGCTTTCTAAACAAGCACACCCAGGCACATCTCTAAAACCAGTTATGCAGTATGCTGAAGCAGAAGGATCTCAAATTTGAGGCCAGAAGGCCCAACTCAGCAAGATCTAGCCTCAAATTAAAAATTTAAAAAGCGCTGGGTGAATGCAGCTCAATGGACCCTGGGTTTTAATCCCCAGTACCAGAAGAAAGAGGGTGGGGCAGGGGGAAAAAATGGTTCTGTAGAATTGGTAGAGAAAAACCTATTTACAAGTCACAATGAGCCACACCTATGCCCACACAGCTCTGCTTGGCCCTGACTTACAGCAATGCCCCCCAAAGCCACACCTGTGAGATCAGCTCCTCTGGAATGACAGAGGCTGGGATGACTGGCTGTGGCTGGCTGCCCAGGAGCCCTGAGCCTCGATCACGCCCTGTCCGGATGACACGAGTCTGTCGCCGTGAGTCTCGGGCACCTGCTGATGATCGGCCAGAGGACCCTCCTCCACTTCCGCCCACTCCAGAACTCCAGCGGCTCCTAAAGATCAGAGAGTTTAGACAATCTGTATTTCAACAGTTTACTTCCAAAAGGAACTTCTGAGTCTTGTTCTCATTCTTTTAAGCTGAATTTATTTTTCTACTTGTGATTAATTCACAGTAATGCTTTGACAAAAGAAAAATGTACTAGAACTAGCTTTAAAATAAGTGTTCCATCTGGGTGCGGCAGCACCACTGTCGTCCCAGCACTCAAGAGGCTGAAGCAAGAGACTGAGCCAGAAGCACCACCACAACTTAGAGGCCAACCAGGGCTACACGAGACACTGTCTCAAAAAATCAAAACCAAGCAAACAAAGTGATCCCCATTTTTTACTGCTTTATATAAATTCACTTAGAAAGACAGTAAAATATCTTTGTAAATGAATTTTTAAAAAAATATACATATTCATTTCTTTCCATAGCACTAAAATGGACACGTCTCACCTTTATATCTCTAGTTTCTGGTACCAGGAATAGAACTCAGGACCTTGTACTTGCCAGGCAGACTCAATGCTGTTGAGTTATGTCCCCAGCCTCACACCTCACCTTTTGAAAAAAATCCTACAGAGACTAAACCATGAATACTACTCGTTACACAAAGCAACAACTCACCTTGGAGCTCAAGGTGCTTTGTGTAAAATGAAATATGTATTTGTGAAGACAGTATTTCATTATTCTTTAGCATTATGACACTTACAGGATAATTTGCTGTTCAAAATATGCTAACTTTTTCCTAAGTACAGAGAAAAGAAGCAGAACAGACATGGCCTCCCTTAATACCCCAGATGCAAATGAAGAAGCTTCCTAGCACACAATCTAGACAACCACAAGAGATCCCCATTCACACTGAGGTCAGAATAGCACTGGCTCTGCTTAAAGGGAGCCAGGGATTGGTCACTTGTGGTACATTTATGCCCAATTCCTGTGGCCTCATCCACAGCTGAAGCCCTCCACAGCCCATCCCATAGTTTTAAGTGAACTTTCTAACCTTTCTTTTCCTTCCTTAAAAACCTTAGAATATATTAAGCAATGACAGTCAAACTGGTATTCATCCAACTCTGTGATTTCACTAAGCTGGAAAAATCTGACCTCTACCTAAACCAACAAAAACCTTTCCAAGCAGCTTCATTAGGAGGCCGTCAGCAAAAATCAGCACCACTCCTCTGGAAGGCTTCTGTACTCCACGAGTGCTGACAATTCATGATTGTACAGTGTCCACATCTACAGCCCAAATTCATGCGTCTTCACTGCTACAGTGTCAAAGCATTTGTTTCAGGTAAGGGACAGATTTTAGGCACGTCATTTCAATAACCAGTGAACCAGCAGAAAGACAAAGGGCTTGACTAAAAGTACTTTACATTTAAGAAAATTAACACCACAATTCCCTTTATAATAGTACCAAAAATCATACAATACTTAGGAATAAACCTAACTAAACGAAGACATACACTGTGTAGTACACAGCACTGAAACAAGTGATCAAAGAGACAGAAAATATGTTCCACAAATTCCTGGATGGAAAGAGAGACACCACTGATCAGGAACTCCACACCACCCAAAGCAACATACAGTGAATACAATCTCTATCAAAATTTGAAGTTATTTGTTTGTTTATTTGTTTGTTTGATACAGGGTCTCACTATGCAGCTCAGACTTGTAGTGATCCTCCATCTCAGCCTCTCCAGCACTGGGATTACAGGCATACACTACCATGCCTGGTTTTGGTGGCTGGCTGGGTGCAGGGCTGGCAGGGCATGCAGTACAGGGGTTCAAACCCAGGTCCTTGCACTTACCAGGCAGGCATTTAGACGGCCAAGCTATCTCCCCAGCCCTAAATAAAACCTTAAATTTGAAAAACACATTCCAAAATGAAATCATGTAAGAAGTAAAATAGAAATGTTGTCTTTTTGAGTTATGTGTATTAAGATTAAGCAACAGAAATTAATATAGGATCCATAAACAGATATTCAAATCCATTGTTATATCAGCATCTATACTTCACAGTTTCCTTTAAGTTATAAAGACTAAGTCAAGTACAATTGCTCTTTTACTACACATTCAAAAACTAAGTCTTATTTCAACCTGAAAGGAGGGAACCATACCAAAGACCTTAAAAAGATACAAAGAGGGTAACCCTGTGTTTGCTCGGACAGTGTCCATTTAAGTCTCTTCTCTATACTTAATTATTATAGCTATCCCAATATGGACAACAAAGGACATGACCTGTGGAGACAGGAATAATGTGCTATTTCCCAAATAATTAACATCAGTTGCCCCCAAGCAAACAATGCTAGCAAGGTGACGAGATACAGAGACGGTCCAGGTACACATCTGCCACCAGGCAGATCCTAGGAGCACCCCACAAAAACGGACAAAGTAGGCAAGTGCACATATGAAGAGGCTAAGCTAACAGAAGAGGAAGGATTTTTTTTTTCTTTTTTGCCACCTCCAGACAGGTCTGGTTTGGCTTGAGGATCTGGGGATCAAACCACAGCATCCTGAGCCTGACTGCTTTGTTGAAACAGGCACTTAAACAACTAAGCTAATGGGCAGGCCCCCAAAACAGAAGAGGAAGCATGTGCACCGATAGAG
>NDGM011095717.1:0-10212 GCA_002564305.1 Octomys mimax | reverse complement strand
TTTTTTTTTTTTCTGTGACAACAGTCAAAATCAACTCAATCAATCACCTTGATAAATATATCTTTTCTTCTGGAGAATTTTTTGGGATCCACCCAGTGACGGCCATAGCCTGATCCAGCATGTATAGGTAAGAAGGGAAACTTGATTTGGTATACACTTAGTATGAGCTCCAATGTTGCTGGACTGATAGGAGATTTAACACAGTGATCCTGGGATCCAGGGATCCTCCAATCTGTGCCATATGGTACTACAGAATTCAAGGCCCGGTCTCCTAAGTTGTTGATCACCTCTCATATGCCTTACCTATGCAGTGCTCTTGTCACTGTCCGCATGGTCCTTTTTCTGTGTTCTTTTCTTTTGGCCTTGGAATGTTATTAAAGAAAAATTATACCAGCAGGAGTTTATGCAGTAAGGATGGCTTTATTCAAGGCTGCTGTGATAGCAGTTAAGGCTGTTACAGTAGAGAAAAGATATAAAATTTAAGTTGGTTAAAATAAAAATCAGGAGGAGAGTTTTTAAGAGATGAAAAAATCCAAAAATACTAGAGGGATACATTAAAGGGGAAATTAATGAGGACTTTGTATTTCTTGATGATTATATGTCAAAGGGATGGCTCCCCATTATCAAGAAAAATAATTTATACCACTGTGGAAGTTGGCATGGAGATTCCTCAAAAAGCTAGAATTAGAGGTCCAATTTGACCCAGCTATTCCCCTGCTGGGTGTCTTCCCAGAAGAATTAAAAACATCATACCACAATGATATCTGTATATCAACATAGTTTCTAATATTTAAATCTTGGAAACAACCCTAATGCCCATCAACAGAAGAATAGATAAAAAAGATTTGACTTTTATATGATGGAATACTACTTAGCTATAAGGAAGCATAAACTTGAGGCATTGCTAGGTAAATGGATGGAGCTTGAGACCACACTCTTAAGTGAAATAAATCAGACACACATGTGTAAATGTTGCACTGCCTCCCTGCGGTGAGAAACTGAAAGAGTAAGGAGCAAAGTGTGCAATAGATATTGTGAAATGGGAAGACATTTTTCAAAAGGAAAGAGGTACTAGGACTCTAGTACTTAGAGCTAGAGCACATGTAGCTCAATGGTAGAGTGTTTACCTCTTGTTCTGACACTAAGGTTCAGTCCCCAGAACCAGAAGAAAAAAAAAATGGCCAATTAGGAAAGAAGAACTAAGGAGGGGCAGGGGAAAGGAAGGACAGCAAAAGGAAAAAAATTGATAAGAAAAAGAATAAAATTTTTAAAAGCCTTGTAAATAGGGAGAGGAAGAGAGAATGATGGGAGAAGAGATGGGGGAAAAAGAGGAATCAAAATATGTCATGTACAGGTACAAATCCCACTATGATGAGTATGATTGTTACATATATGTAAAAGGTACCAATAAACTTCATTATTTAAGGAAAAAAAATAGGAAATGTTATTTGCAAATTTTCTAAAGTAAATGCTATAAGAAAAAGGAAGATCCTTTAATCAAATAACTTGGCTAACTTTTAGCCATGTTGAACAAAACAGGCCATCTTGGTCAATGTGTTTGAGGCCCTCCCTGGCATTCTTTGCCATGGCTGCATTACCCAGTACCCTTCTCCGAGCCATTTCAGCTTCCCAGGGGTGCTTCCAGGCAATACAACTGTAATACTCTAGGTCCTCTGACCCTCTCCGGGGCACCTGAACCCAGACTTCCTTTTCTTCAGAGCTGAGTAAAATGTTTCCTATCTTCTCTCTTCTTCCAAGTAACTCTGCTTCTCTAGGAAATCTCACTACTCTTTTCTTTTTACTTGTTTTCTAATTGACTTTATTGGCCCATTAGAAGAAAAACCAAGTAACAAATCAACTCTTTTCAAGGGTTTGAAAGATGTCATCCTCACACTGGGCCACAGTATGCAGGGAGAATGGGGACAGAGGACAAAGTAACACACATTCTATCTTCCCAGTGTTGCAAGGAAAAGAAGGAAAATCAAAACAGCACTGCATTTTCATTCTTAAACTCTTGAATTCACATTCTCCTTCCAGAACAATTTATTTTATAGGATGGATATGAATTTCATGGGGAAGTGTACTTTGTTGGAACAAATTCAAACTGTTAGATATTCTTAAGTTCCTTTCTCCCTTCTACATTTTCATTAAGAAATAAAATATTAGTGTATCACCTATGTGTTGGAAAATCTTAAGTTACTTTTTCCATTCAAAGATATTTCTTAACTCTCTTTTGAATTTTTAAAATTCAGCACCTGTACTGGTAAAATTCAATAAAAATGATGTTTTACAAACTGTTGATGCTGTAGAACAACAACAAAAAGTACATATTGGCCCTCTTCCTTGAGTGGAAAGACCATAGAGGTCAGAATTACCATCAAGAGGTTCACTTGCTACTGATGAAGGATGGAGGTGAGCTTGCTATGTGAGGTCTGTAAGCAGATCCTTGTCTCTATCACCCTAGAAAAGAAAAGCGACTCCACATACTGTCACCTGCTGGTTTGTAAGCTGATTATATGTTTATAGTCTTGCTATTAGATCAGAACAACTCTTCTCCTAACTTAAGGTGTTAGGAGACTAAATAACACTCAAAGTGGCTATTGGAATTATGAGCACATCTATGTGTGACTGTGTACACAGATGCCCACAACAAAGTCTTTGCCATGAGATTGGGTTTTCATTTCTAAAACAAGGGGCCAGAAGTGCAGACATAGGCTTCTGAAGTCCACTCGGTCCACCCTAAGCTTCTGTCCTGTTATTCTGGGCACACTTCTTTTGCCCCACAAGCAGCATTCCAAGCATGCCAGTGGTGCTTATTTCCTTCTACTCCTCCTTTGTCTTCGTATTCATTCCTCACTTGCAATGCACATGCATAGTTTATGAAGTCTGTGACTACCAATGGGGGCTGCCATGTCCTGGAAGGATTCAAGGGCAGCCACGGTGACTGCTGTGCTACGTGAGTATTTCCTCTATTACATTTTTGTCTCCCTGTCTTGTACCCAGTGCTGTGTCAGGGAGTCTATTGTTTTGACTCTGGCATCTATTCCTCCTGCCCTAGGGATGATGAATAATTGAAATTGGAGCATGATATTAATTTTGTATGCCTTGTATGAGACTTTTTATGTTGATTTGGTTTTGTATTCTCTGAGACATCACAAGAAAGACTTGGATGTCAGGAATAATTACTATATCCCGTATGTAACACACACCTCAGAAATGAACTGGGGACACAGATGACTTCCCACATCAAGTTAGGAGTAATTTTAGATTTCTTAAGACATGTCAAGAATAATAAAAAGGGGGGCTGGGGATATAGCTCAGAAGCACAGTGCTTGCCTGGCAAGCACAAGGTCCTAAGTTTTAAGTCTTGCTACCAACCCCTTAGTCCCCAAAAAAGAATGATTAAAAAAGTATGGTTGTTTCTTGGGGAAATTTTTTTTCTAATATTTTAAGAATAAATGTTTTCATTTTTACAAAGTGATATAAGGCCTTGGTCTGATATTGTCTTATTTTCATTACCTGAGAATTCACTTGGAGTTACTTTTCTGTCGCAGTTCTTAAGAATCCACCTGTTACTAGAAAGTGAGAGGTCATGAGTTCAGTCCCTGGCACGCGCGCACACACACACACACACACATACACAAAAAAAAAAAACCTGCTATGGGCTAAATTTTGTGTCTCTACCCACAACCAAAAATTTGTATGCAAAAATCTTAACATTCTGAAGTCCTATCCCTCACTATTTCAGAATGTAACTATTTAGAGACAAAATCTTTATAGAGAAAATTATGTTGAAAAGAATCCTTAGCATGGACCCTATTCCAATATGATTGGTAACCCTACAAAATAAAAAATATGGATGAAGACCTGTAACAGAGGGAAGGCGATGTGAGGATAATGAAAACAGTGGCCTATTAATCACAGTGAGAGAGAGATTTGCAGCAGGCCCTTCTTCACAGCCCTCGTACTGGGAGCAGGTGAAGCTGGAAATTGATCATATGTGGGAGAGCCAGAGTGACTAAAGCAGTCAAGCTACTTCAGTCTTGAGAAAAACAACCTGGCTGGGCAATCTAGGCTCTTAGTTGCTAGGCAGCTTTGTGTCCCTTGATACTAACTTTGCAGAGGTATAAACAAATGCCCCCACTGGGGTCCTTTGCCAAACAGGCAGACTTCCACCTGACCTCAGCTCTTTCTCTTGTCTATCTTTTCCTCATTCTTGCCACTGTTTCTCCCCAGTGTACACCAAGACACCAGTGAGTCCCCACAATTGGCATCTGCACAGTGACATGCAGTAAGAATAAGTGGGCAGCAGAGACACTTCCAAAGAGCAAAGAGCATGCAACAGGGGATGGAAGTAAATTGGCTGGAGCCGGTATGCAACAAAGGCATACAGTGGGACTGTTACAATGGGTGTAAAACATGGGGATGGTGGCTCAGTAGGGCCACAAACAGGCTCGCTAGAGCCAGAAATGGGATTTACTAGGACCAAAGAGATAAACAAGCTTGAAGAGAACTCAAAAGCTAAATAAGATTACTGGTAGTTAAAATGGGACAAATAGAGTCTCAAGAATCACAGAGGTATATTTATGTAGAAGTGATTTGGGCCATGCTGATTCCTGTATTTACTTTTCCTTTCTGTATTCTGGTTAGAACGAATTTTACAACCACAAAGGATTTGACTCAGGTTGCTCTTTTAAAATTAAGTCCCAAACCTGAGTGGGACAAGGAAGATAGAGCAAAGGTACCACTGATAGAGCTTTAACCCTCTAGCATTGCTCAGTTAGATAAAAATGAAAAAATTATTTTAAGTTGCAAGTTGCTAGTTCCAAGCTGCACAATGGGAGCTACTGGGGGATGGTGTGCAGGCTGAGCTTATGGAGGACTACACACTCCGGTCCGATCCAGCCCCATCTGGGATTTCCCAGACACCTGCACATCCATAGGACTGGTCCAGCAACAGGGTTAGGTATATGCCACCAACTATAGTACTGTGCATCTGGGACTAAGTAGAAGGGCCGTGACTATGGGCACAGAGGTCACTGCATTTGCTATGCATATTGCTGACACTGAAAATGTGTTCACCTCGAAATAGTGTCTAGGTTTAAAATCTGTACAAAAAGAAAACATCCAGAAGTCAGGGTCAGAACAGCTGGTGTGCAAAGTGGTTGCACACTGTAGCTGTGGCTACAGGGACATTCCCTCATGTCACTTGGAGAGAGGGAATGTGAGAAAAGAAGCCCATTTCCAGTATTAACAGCCTGCCCAGCATTGAGACAAATGAAGCAAAAAGAAACCAGAGGCAGATCCCCAATACAAAAAGCTCTCCAGGTTTTGCCTAGTGTCAGCAAAACTGATTATACAGGGGAAATCAAGGTTATAATTCAATCTACTCAAAACACTGTTCAACTCACTCTAGACTCATATTGCTCATTGGTCATTTTTTCTTTGACAAAACTATAAAAATTATTATAAAATATTAAAAATGGTTATATTGGATTAAAAAGTAAAAATTAATTAGTTAAAGAAAAAAATTAAAGGGCTTTCAAACACAGATGCATATGGATTCCACATAGGGAAGATACAGGCTCAAAGTAATAAAGGTGCTAGATTGCTGACCTGGAGGGACACCAAGGGCCATTTTACCAGGAATAGAGCCTTGCAGAAAAGTAGAAAATAGAGTAGTTTTCTCATTTCTTTACCATTGACACCAAAAGAGAAGCTTTTACATTTTCCTTTTAAGGTTTTTAATTTAAAAGACAATTTCCATCCTAAGGATAAAAAGTTTGTCTTTAGTTAAAAAAAATTACTTGATGTTCTTTTGATTCATAATAGGGTTGGTTGCTTGTTTTATGATCCTAAGTTAAATTGGTATGAAAAAAGTTTTGATGTTTTACAAACAGATATAACATTTTGAAGTGTGATCTAAAAACAATGGTGTTTAAACAGTTGTTTGAGGTAGACCTCCCCATTTAAGTGATTGCAGGCCCAAAGGGTACAAGTTATGATAACTTCTTAATATTTTGATCAACCTATGCAACAAAGACATATAATGCCTCAAACTGTTCAGATCAACCCAACATGATTTTCAGGCTTTATTTGGTAATATCAATTGGCCCCTTGCAGATTTTGGGCTAGTTTCTCTGGTGTTAATTGCCATTGTTCTTCAGATAAGTTAAAGTAATTTCTTTTTTCATGGATGGATCATTTTAGGTTAAGAGAGGCTATGGGATATTTTCCTCTTTCAAATTATAGGAACAGAAACATAATTCATTCAGGTTGAGAACAACAACAACAAAGACAAAAAAAAAAAAACTAACCTGGGGTAAAAGCTATATTTTTGCTTTCCCAGATAATGTTAAGTGACTTATTTGGGTAACAGAATATATTGTCAGGCTGTATCATGAAACCACATCTGAGAAGAGGATGAAAATGATGAGGCTAAATTTGATCTGAGGCCTACTAAAATAACTAAAATAACTGAAATAATGGAAATTGAAGGTCAAAGTACTTACCTTATAGAGTATAAGGTGATAACTCATCTGAAAGTTATCATTATTCTTAAGACAAAATAAAATATAAACTATGGATATTAATTATAGGTAAAAGATGCTATTCCTTCCAAATTTTTCTGATAAGAGATCTCTGCCAATTGACAAACAATAAAACCTGACTATTTATAATTATAAATTTCTAAAATTGTCATAAAGTCACTATAATTCAATTTGGTCAAAAATATATCTGAGAGCGCTACAATTTAGTAGAGGTATATGTTTCTGTTTTCTGCATATTTGTTTATGTGTTTGTATGCCATTACATGTACAGCAGTTTCTCTTTTTATTTGAACTCAACAGTTTTTCTCGTTTTTGATCATTTGTTTATAATACAATTTGGGATATAGGATTAAAAGCATGCTTTCTTCTGAGTTACCAGGTTGTCTAAGTGATATCAAAATTGGTTTACTCACAGGTCATCAAAAAATTCAAAATAATTAAGGGCCAGCCTGATAGTTCAGCGGACTAAAGCACCTACTTAGGCAGAGTGTAGCAGCTAACATTTGATTTCCGGCATGCCATGCCTGCTCTCCCATGGGGTACACTGAGAGGGCAACTGAGACTGGGCGTGTTGATGCGCACCTGTAATCCCACCACTTGGGAGGATGAAAACAGAAGAATCACTACAAGTTCGATCTATGTAGTGAGACCCTGTAGACACAGTAGACCTTGTCCTAAATACAGAAAAGAAAAATTGAAGATAATTAAACAAAAGTTCCTTAGAGTGAGAAGAGATTGTTAGTTAGGACTCCAGTTGGTGAATAGAAGGGTGTCCAACCTTTGTTCATTAATAAGGAGACCTCAACACTCTCCATAGTCTCTTGGGAGACAACCCCAATTATTTGTTAATTGGAAAAAATTGAAGTTTTTTCAGAAAAAATTACATTAAGGTTTTCTCATAAAAGATGCTTTTGATTCAAAACTAAGAAACAAGAGTTTAGGGCCAGGAAGCTAGCTCAGCAGACTAACAGCTTGCTTAGGCAAGCACTGGGATTGAGGTTCAATACCCAGCACTACCTGCCACTCTGGCCCACCCTTGGGCACGCTGAGCCAGCCAGTAGTGGTGCAAGCCTGTAATCCCAGTACTGGGGAGGTTGAAAACAGGAGGAGCACTACAAGTCTGAGCTGCATAGTGAGATGCTGTACTAAATACATAAAAAAGAAACAAAGTTTTTCACATATGTGTGGCAATTCATTATTGTTAAACTCATGATGTATTAAATTTATTCATGATTCCACATGTACAGGTTTTCCAAAATGTAAAACAAAGGTTGCTTATTGTAGTAAGATTTCTTTCTGATTCAGACATCTGTCTTTAACAAAAAAGTTATGTGATGTGCATTCCAATAAAGGATAACAAATTAAGGGAAATAATCTTATGTATTAAAGACGATTGATTAAAAGGGTTATGTTGATTCCACTCCCAGCAGGCCTAACAGGAAAGAGCAGTGGTACCAGAAGCCACCAAGTACAGCTGACCCATTCCACCTGAGCAAGTCTCATGGGAAGGAGCAGTGGGACTGGAAGCCACAAGGCACAACCAAGCCATTACACCTCTGCAGACCTAGTGGGAAGGAGCAGCAGGACCAGCAATCACCAGGTGCAGCCAACATATCTCATTCCACCATGGTGGGCCTACAGAGAAGGAGCTTTGGGATGGAAAGCCAGATGGTACAGTTGGCCCGTTCCATACTGCTAGGCCCAGCTGAGACCAGATCAAGGCCCAGAACTACAGAAGCATTCTCTGGACACAGGGATGGCAGGAGGTAACTGGGGTGAGCTAGTCTCCCTGGAAGATTCCAGGTATATAAAGGGAACATGCCCAAACAGAACTCAGGGGAACAAATCTAAATACAAATTCCCAATTTAAGATCTGCTTGGTTATTCAACTGTAATATTTGTTCCTATGATCTAAATAATAAAACAATTATTGCAAAACTTTGTCAATTTCTAAATTTCACTAGCTGTTATTAGTAATGCTAATTGTTCTACTGTAAATAGGAAACTCTGTCATAACCACATGTTTTCCCTTGGGTATTAATATTGAGAGGTGCTTCGGTAATAACTTCAAAAAAGCCCTACACTCAAGGGCAGAGCTCAGTGCCAAACAGAAATCAATATGTCACTTGTCAATCAATAGAGAAGGCAAAATCTTGAGACACACACAAAAAAAAGAATCTCTGAGACAGGAGAGATACCAAAAACAGACTCTTCACAGAGAAAGTCAGACTACACTGATACAGCTACCTACTATCTAACTTTCCAAAAAAGATATCATAGAAATCAAAATAAAGAGTTCTTTCTGAAATAGATAATGACAAAAAGAAGAAGCATAATGCATTTTCAGGCCCCAAGCCCACCAAGAACAAACCCAGACATCAGCATAGAAGAAATTGGAAGCCACATAACTGAGATCTCTGAAATAATAGCAATTGAAGTAAAGAAACAACTGCAGAAGAATATAGAAGAAATCAGATCAGAGATAATGGCACAGGTAAAAGAAAGAAATGATAAAAAGTTTTAAAAATAAAAAAGAAATGATAACTACAATGAAAGAACTACTAAGCATGTCCAAAGAAGACACTGACAAAATAATAGAGAATACAAAAATGATAAAAAGTTGAATGAGCAATATATGAAAGAAATAGAAAGCATGAAGCTTTCTATATATTAAAGCGATATGTGGGAAATTAAAAACTTGATCACAAGTTGGCAAAATTGTTTGAATGAAAGTTAAGATCGACTTTCAGACCTTGAAGACACCATTGCAGCTAATGAAAAGGTAAGGAACGATCTCTTAAAAACAACAAGGATCCAGGAAATAATAATTCAACATCTGCAAGACGATGCAAAGATGAACAACATAAGATTAATAGGCATCAATGAAAAAGAATGAGGCAACACGAACAACATAAAGGAATATGAGCAGGAGTAATAGCAGAAACCTCCTAAATATGGGGAAACAATCTGACATACATTAACTGAGGCATATAGAACCCCAAATAATATCAAACCAATTAAAATTACACTGAGACATATAATAGTCAGAATCCCAGAAATCCAGCACAGGACAATATACTTAAAACTGGTAGAGAACACAAAAGGATCACATTTAAAGAAAACCCATCAGAACAACAACAGATTTCTCCTCACAAAACATTAAGTCAAGAAGAGAATGGAGTGACGTACTTCAATGTGATCCAAGAAAACAAATTCCAATCTAGACTGTTCTACCCCGAAACACTCTCTTTCAAGTTTAATGGAGAAGTAAAATACTTCCATGACAAAGAGCAACTATAGAACTTCATGATGACCAAGCCAACACTACACAGAATCCTAAAAGATGTTCTAGAAAGAGATCAAAATACCCACAATTCCAAGAATGAAAACAGAAAGAACCCACCAAACAGAGCAAACTATTGAACACAGGATAAATGTAGTGACCCAACAATAGGAAAACAACATGACAAACCTAAATCAATATGTATCAATTATAACCATCAAAGTAAATGGACTCAATTCACCAATTAAAAGAAAGAGACTGGCAGAGTAGATTAAGAAACAAAACCCAACAATATTCTGTGTACAAGAAACACATTTATGGGCTGGCGAGATGGCTCAGTGGTCTGAAGCACCTACTTGGAACAAGCTGAACTAAAGC
>NDGM011095711.1:0-10650 GCA_002564305.1 Octomys mimax | reverse complement strand
AAATCGACACTTTTAAGGGTTGTCTTGACAGCTGTGACTGGCAAGAATAGGACAGAATCAATGATTACCCTGGGTAAATCCTGGCAAACCAACCTGCTGCAGCAAAGAAAAAATTACTTCCAGTTCTAGAAATAAATATGTCAAACTAAAATAATTGCATTTGTCCTCAGCCTACTTTGCTAAGAGGTTTGAATTCTAGCTGCTTATCAGCCACTTTATTGCCGTACAAATTTCACATCAGAGAAAGAACACAGATTCTGCAGTTTCTCAAGTATAGTCACTTCATCTGTCAGCATAAAAATTTAGTCTCCTATTAAAAAAATTTAAGTTACATAAGCATGGAAATGAACTAAAATTACAATAAACGAGTTTTGTTTTAAAGATGGAAGGAAAGCGTATTAAGAAAAAATTCTTACAACTTCATACTAATTTTTTTCTTGTTGTCTCTTACATATTTAGCTTTTATTTTTGTGATGATAAGAGTGGACCAACATTGGAGATATTTGATTAAATATTTGGTCAAACACCAAATATAATAGGTACACCAAGCTATTTTTTAGCAATATATTTCTTGTCAACTCTCATTTTAGTTTCTGTTAATAAGAGAGATATTAAGAAACCAGTAGTTTGCTATGTTTCCTTCATTTTAGGTGGTCTCTGGGCCTCAGTATTGTTTTAGGAAAGCAGTTGCATTTTATACATAAACATAAAATCATAAAGCCCAAACTGGGAGCTAGAAAACAGACAATGAGTGACCTGTGTGTTTTAATCTATGTGTTTATTCTTCACATTAGCAAAGCATGACAGAGCAAGGGTCTAGGTCAAGTGGGATTTTCTGAATGAAACTCTGCTTCTTCTCAGACCTAGACCATAAACTGCCATGTGTTACCCAGTCAGGTGTTATGCGAGAACCCTTCATTAAGACCTCTTGGTTGTTTCTTATTTATCCACCAAATCACCGATGCTTAATGATTTACCACTTACCACTTTTAATCACACCTTTGAGTAAAATTAGACACTTTGCTAAGTCTTTTCCTCTCCTTTCATTCTGCTACATGAGAGGAAAAATGCTCTGTCAAAATTACTACATGTTTGAAGACCATCTTTGCTTAAATAATTTTCTCAGAAAACACTCAAAGTTTCCATCACTTTTCTAAAATGGCAATTCTATCTTCTTCCCTGAAAACATGTTAGAATGAAAGGTCCCTGACAGCTGATTAGGAAAGTGACATATATTTTACTTCCTTTCAGATGAAACCTTCTGAAAATGTATTTACTTACCAGGGCAGTGACAGCCTGTCTGGCAAAAAAATAATTGATATCCTCTCTGGTTATTGTAGAAGGAGAACAATGAACAAGAAAGACCTTTCTCCCACCTTCAAAGATGAGTAAACCAGAAAAAAAATAATTTCATTAAATTAAGGTTTCCATTTTGGCACAGCTATCTGTTGACACATCCTTGTATAATTATAGGAACTCTGTGCTTTACTGGGGTTAATAATCATGTTTGGTGTGATGTTTTCAAATATTTCTGCCATAAAAAGGCATATTCTGCTGTTGAGGTAGAATAAAATAATATCAGAAAATAAGCAAGTTTATGTTATTATGTATTCCTGAAATGCCACATACATCAAATACAGTGCAGCTTTAGTAATTTGGGTTAATATAAATGGAAAAACTTTTATAAATGAAGGTTTATTCACTTCCAAATGAAATTTAAGTGGTTGGTTCCAGAATTTATAAGTTAAGTGATCAAAAGAAAACCTGGGCCAGCTGTTGGAATTTTTACATAAAGTAAGCAAAGGAACAGTACCCACTTAACTGAGCTCTCAGCTGAGACGTCTCTGTAGCTAGCTGTGTGTTAGGAATTCTATATGGAATTTGAATTATTTTGGTATACCTTTACAGAAGTGTGGCTTTGCTTCTCATTTGTACAAAGAGCATGTATGCAAAATTTATTTTATTTTGAAAAAGGATGTCTGTTCTTTGGTAAGAACAATTAACCCCTGATTGTTATTAGTATATTAATTACTGATTTCCAAAGGGTTGTAGCTAAGGCTGAAAAACATTGTTCTTTTAAGCACTACTATTTTAAGAAGAATACTTAAAACATTAATGTCTTATAGCTTTTTAATGAATCTTTTTTTCCTTCTTGAACTGTAACCCCACCTGGTTGAGACTGCCGTCTGCAGATGTGTCAGTGAGTATGCTTTCTTAGCTTTTGAAATGTCAACACAGGTCAGTGTTACTCATTTTAAAACTATGCAGAGCAAGTTATTCACTATAGTAGAAATATGGATTAATCTACAGCAGATCTAGGAACTAGAAATGGAACCGTTCTGCCAAATTCCATATTGCCCAGAAATATCCTTGCTTCTAAATCAAAGCGTTCTGCTATACAAATCGATACGTGGCAGATCCCATCTGATCACAGCAGAGTTGTGGGGCATCTGTAGAAGTCATGCTTTGCTGACCTAATGGAATCTCTGTCTTCAGGGAAGTAGAAAATTGGTTGTTTCTGCAGGATATAAAGTTCCAAGCCATTGCTTCCCACCTGAGTGAATTAATTCCATTATATTGGTTGTTTCCATAGTTAAGGAGTGGCTTGTCAGAGGGCTAACTGTCCATGTCTCTTCTCCAAGCCATTAGGCAATAAATTGGACATAATGTGTAATTTTCATTTTTTTAATAATGAAATATATTATGTTAAATCCTCTATGCTCAAATGTTCTTCAGCAGGCTCATACAATTTCATGTGTTTGCACTGGTGAAAATGACAAAAACCCAGTTCTCAAAAAAAAAATGTTTTCTATCTGGGTTTATTGCCTTGCTCCTTCAAGAATGTCTGACCTTGGGGAAACAGAGAGAGCTTAGTTTGACTTGATTCCATGCACATTTTATCACTTCTGCCCTTGTGTTATGGTTTGTGTATAGTTGTCCCCCCAAAGCCTCTTGTAGTCTTGGGGCAGCTTCTGGAGTTTGTGATTGATTATTGTGGGTGTGGATGCTGCACCTGCCCTGGGGCAGGTAATTTGCATTACAGTGTAAAGAGGGAAGAGAAGCCAGCAGCTTGAGCTGCTGCTACTCCCTTGTGCTCTTTCTCTTTGCTTGCTCTTTGCCGCAGCCATGAAAGGTTGCCCTCTGCCGTGTGCCGCTCTGCCTTGGAGCCAGCTGAGTGTGGTCTGAACCCTCCAGTATCTGTGAGCTAAATAAACCTTTCCTTCNTTCATTTTGAGTGTTGGGTATTTGTCCCAGCAATGAGAGAAGAGTAACCAAGACACCTTGAGTCCTTTAAGTCTTCAACAACTGAGCAATTTTTTCCCAATGAACAAGTATTTATTGAGCGCTTACTGTGTGCCAGGTACTGTTCTATACCCCTGAAAGAAACAAGATAGAGGTCGCAAACAAATTATGAAAGAAAAGGGCAGCTGAAGGTGGCTGAGGAATTGAGGAGCCTGAGGGACTCTGACTTAAGCCTCCTCTTCGGCCTCCTCCCCGAAAATCTCTTCCTGTTCCACAGTGGCATCCTGGTACTGCTGCACTCAAACACCAGGTCCTTCATGTTGTTCTCAGCCTCAGTGAACCCTATCTCGTCCATGCCCTCGCCCATGTACCAGTGCAGGAAGGCCTTGTGCCGAAACATGGCCGTGAACTGCTCTGAGATGCGCTTAAACAGCTCCTGGATGGCTGTGCTGTTGCCAATGAAGGTCACTGCCATCCTGAGGCCAAGCGGTGGGATGTCACACACAGCTTTCACGTTGTTGGAAATCCATCCCACGAAGTAGCTGCTGTTCTTGTTCTGCATGTTGAGCGTCTGCTCATCCGCCTCCTTCATGGACATGCAGCCTCGGAAGACAGCGGCCACTGCGAGGTAGCAACTGTGGCACGGGTTGCAGGCGGCCAGACCTGCTGGGTGAGCTTGGGCACCGGTATTGCTAGCTGCCACAGCTGGTGAGAGGAGCGAAGCCCGGCATGAAGAAGTGCAGGCGTGGGAAGGGCACCATGTTCACGGCCAATTTGCGCAGGTCGGCATTGAGCTGGCTAGGAAAGCGGAGGCAGGTAGCAATGCCGCTCCTGGTGGCTTAGACTGGGTAATTGAGGTTCCCATAAGGGGCGTGGCCAGCTTGAGGGTGCAGAAGCAGATGTTGTACAGGTCCTTGTTGTCAATGCAGTAGGTCTCATCCGTGTTCTCCACTAGCTGATGGACAGACAGGATGGTTGTAGGGCTCAACCACGGTGTCGGATACTTTGGGCGAGGGCACCACGCTGAAGGTGTTCATGATGTGAACGGGTACTCCTTTTGGATCTTGCTGATGAGCAGTGTGCCCATACCTGAGCCTGTGCCCCCACCTAGAGTGTAGGTCAGCTGGAAGCCCTGCAGGCAGTCACAGCTCTCGGCCTCCTTCTGCACCAAGTCCAGGACAGAGTCCACTAGCTCGGCACGTTCTGTGTAGTGGCCCTTTGCCCAGTTGTTGCCTGCCCCTGACTGACCAAAACCAAAATTGTCTGGTCTAAAGATCTGGCCAAAAGGACCAGATCAAATAGAGTCCATGGTCCCAGGTTCTAGATCTAGCAAAATACGCAAGGAACGTATTTGCCACCTGTGGTTTCACTGCAGTACATGGAAATGCGGTCCAGCTG
Source organism: Octomys mimax (assembly GCA_002564305.1). Taxonomy (NCBI): domain Eukaryota; kingdom Metazoa; phylum Chordata; class Mammalia; order Rodentia; family Octodontidae; genus Octomys; species Octomys mimax. The sequence continues at coordinate 6,009 of NDGM011095711.1, read as the reverse complement.
CAAATCACTGTCCTCGTGGTAGATGCTGGTGGGATCGATGCCATGCTTGTCGCTGATCACCTCCTGAAACTTGGCACCGATCTGGATGCCACACTGACCAGCCTGGATGTGCACGATTTCCCTCAGGGTCAAAATTAACTTGTTTTGCTCACCACCAGAAATGCACAGGTCAAGAAAATATGCAGGCTTTTTTCCTTTGCTGGTCATGGGTTGGAAGGATGGAATGTGCCCTGCAGGCTGAAGCAGCGAGATTCGAGCGTGACAGCCCGAAGATTCTGAACACACAATTTTTAATGAATCTTAGAAGATTCAGAATTTTGCTAAACTTTATACATTGTTGTTACACTAGTAATTATTCCACGGATATCCATTTTAATCTTGAACATAAATATTATAAATCACAAATTAATTAAAACATAATGAATACTGAGAAAACTATTTCCAAAATACAATGTGTTAAAATTTTACATTTTAACCTATAAAACATACTGCTATATCATCTCACTTTTTTTTTCCCTCATCGTAGAATTTAGTACTGTCTGAATTGAAAAAACAGAAATAAAAAAGGTGATCGACCTAATTAGTTAATGGCAAAACAAAGGTAAGAGCACAGATGTAGTTGAGAACTATCTCCTCTGTTAGCTGTTGATTGTAATACAATGGTCCTTCAGCAGACTGAATTTTATCTAATAAATCGAGCTTTCTTTCTCAGTAGCTAGCATTTGTTACTTTCAGACAACATGAACGATACATGCCACCGAAGAATTTTACAAATACTATCAGGCCTATTAACCCACTGCCAAACTGTCAGATTTGGAATCTGCCCTGTTGCCAGTACAGGCATTGGTGCTACTACATGAAAAATGAGAATGAAGGTGTTTTCTTCAACAATAACCAAAGCTTTCATTTGATATGTCATCGAAGTACAAAACAATGCTATTTTGTGTCCTAAGCCGTATCAAATTCTAAAGGATGCGCCATCTTACCAGCCATAGTTCGCTACATTATTGCTTTTCTTCTTTAAAAGAACAATGTCACTTCTGTCATTGCAAATTCCCAAAATGAATTATCACTGAAAAAGCCACAGGATTTCTAATCAAAATGTCACCAACCTTTTGGATCTCTTTGTTTTTGTGGAGAAAATTGTGCTCCCAGTGGAGGAGGGACAATGAAGGCTTTACATAGGAGCCAGCCCTGAAATGATGCCAGCAGGCAGATGGAAACCAAGACAGAATAGAAAATTCTGAGCCACTGCTCATCAGCAAGATCCACAGCCTCTGGCTGTGGCTTTAATGTAACCTGCTTTTCTCTGATTTCACTGTCCTTATTACTGGGATTTCAGTTGTTTATGAACTGTGTTTCCATGTAGTTATCTTGCTGGTACTATAAAATGGCACATGGTATCTTGTGTTACATTAGTAAGTGCCTCGTGCCACCCCTGTATTTATTTTGGCTTTGCAGTATCCTTGCTTTTCCCCTTCTTCTGACATTTTCTACATCTCTTCCTGAAAATCAGCTGGCCATGAAGAAGAGCTCTTCAGCAGTTGACAGGCTGTTGCTGCAGGCCTAACCACCAATTCACACCCCAGGGGACTCTCTGCCCTGGAAAGAGATTTGCTATCACTCCTCTGACACTTCAGTTAGTTTAAAAGTTACTCCTAGTATTTGGACTTTTTCAGGGTAATTCTTACAGAAATATGAAAAATAACTTTTTCCAGCCTAAACTTGAGAATGAAAAAGTAAGCAATAAAGCAGGTTCATTGCAATTGGAGAAATAGCCTCCAATTCAAAAGATCATTGGAGGACTTTTCTATTTCAGTGACTTAAAAATCTTTTGAATAAGATCCACAATAAGAAGCAGTTCACAGCATGACATTCTATTCACACTTTGAGACCAGCATTGTGTAATACAACATTTGCCTTATTACACAGGATTCTCAAAATAATTTGTTTTAAATTTAAATTATGATTCCTGTATGTGATAGTTTGTTTCAACTTGACTGGATCAAGAGATGGCCTGTACCTGGAAGGTAATATGTATATGTGTATGTAAGAGTGTTTCTGGCAAAAATGATCATTTGAATTCATAGACAACTCAGTAGACGTCAGATCTACTGTCTCCAACATGGTAGTATAGGCAGGTATGAGTCATCATCCCATTTTTGATATCTTTTTCTGTCTCTGTCTGTGTGTGTGTGTGTGTGTGTGTGTGTGTGTGTGTGTGTGTTTCTGTCTCTGTCTGCCTGTCTGTCTCTGTGTCTCTGTCTCTCCCTGTGTCTCTGTCTCTCTCTGTCTCTCTCTCTCTCTCTCTTTCTCTGTCTGTCTCTCTCTCTCTGACTCTCCTTCTCCCTCTTTTCATGGCCATCCTTCACGGTCCCCCACTTCTAGAACTGGCATATACATTTTTCTTGCCTGTCTATTTCAGAGTATCATCATTTGGGGTTTTGCAAGGGGAATGATACAAGACACATTTTAAAAGATTATTTTATAAGAAATCACTCAAAGAATCATAGAGTGCAGGAAATCTGTTCACACACTAAAGACTAAAGAATCCAACTAAGGGCCTGGATCTTAACATCCTGTGTAAGTCCAGCTGTAGACCTAGAGCCCATAACAATGCCTCGCACATCTAAGTGGAAGCCTAGAGCCCACAGACAATTATCACGCAGATCTGCTTCAGGGGACCCAGGAAGGCCTGAAGATCAGTCGTAGAAGTTGGAAAATCTATGCCAGCAAGATGAAGTATTTGTGCTAGCAGGCTGAGGGATCTGAACTAGAGCCAGGACATAATGCTCAGGTAAGAAACAGAGCATTCCTGAAAACTACCACAGCTAGCCTCAGCAACAATGAGGTTTTGAGTTCCTCCAATGATAAAGAAACTGATTTCCCATCAGGAAAGCCCAAGGAACAAGCATCTCTAGGAGACTGAGCTGGTCACCATCTTTCCATCTGGTGTCCGGAAGTGATGCTCAAAGTGAGGACTACAGTTTCCCTAAAGTGAATGTTAGCCATTGCTGGTGACAGTGGGGTTTCAAGCTCTTCCTCTGATGAGAGCAGCCAAGTTCATCAGGAAAGCCAGCATGATAAGGTCCTCCAGCAGAATAGACCAAGAGAACCAGCAGCTTCCAACAGCTTCCTCTCCTCTTTTCCAGCTCTATTTCATATGCTGCCGGCAACAACCCTCAGGAGGGCCTCCCACACCCAGCATCATACTAGTTTACTTCAGCTGGGTATAAGAAATGGGCCACCAGTTGGCAATCCACCACATGGACCTACTCATCTTCAGGCATCCAGACTCGAGGCTTACACCAGCACCACCCATGCCCTACCTCCACTACCCCAGCTTATAGATGTCATATCAGGAAGCCACTCATGTTCCATAATGTCCTGAACCATTTACCATAGTATATCTCCTTTTATAGATGCTTATGTGTAAACCATGGAACCTTGCACATTATATAAAAATAAGATGAACAGTTGTCAAAGATTTTATTCAATGTATTAATAAATCAGGAATAAGATAGGGTTTATCAGTTTTTTATTTATTAGTACATGTTTGCATCACAAAATAATTCATTCCTAGTAGAATAGGTGATGCATCTCAATTCCTCTTCATCCCCTTTCCTCCTACTTGCTCCTCTCCCTTCATCTCTTAATCTCATTCCCACATAGAAGAGATTATCTACTTACTTCCTATTCTCTGTTATTTATTTTGATCTATCATTTATTGGTATTTTGGGTTTTTCATACAAGAGAAACCATTAATATTTACCTGTCTGATTTATTTCGTCTCACATTGTAGTCTCAAGGTGCATCCATTTTCCTACAAATGGCTCGAGTCCATCCTTCTTTATTACAGAATAGTACCCCACTGTGTAGAAATAGCGCATTTTCATTACCTATCTGTTCACGCACATACAGACGTGCAGATTTAGCTATTATGATTTTGTGCTGCTGTTTACATGGGTGTGCATGTATCGGTACGATACGAGGTCTTTAGGTCTTTTGAGAAGATACATAGAAAGGGAATAGCTGGTCAAATGGAATTTGAAGTTTTATTTTTTGAGAACTATCAATTCTGCTTTTATATAGAGGTTGTATATTCTCTTTGATGATCTAGGAGTGTTCCCTTTCCCCCCACAATCTTTTTTTTAAAGAGAAACTTTATTTTATTTTATTTTATTTGGCTGAACCGGAGTTTGAACTCATGCCCTTGCACTTGCCAGAGAAGCTCTTATTCCACTGAGCCATCTCCCCGCATCCCCCCATCTTGCCAGCATTTGCTATTGTTTGATTTCTTGGCAGTAGCCATTGTTTCTGAAGTAAAATGGAGCCTCATATTGACACTAGACCCTTGTACTTCCAACAGGATTTTAAAATGAGTTAATTGATTGGGGAATTGGATATTTGTAAGCAATTTAAATAAGAAATGTTAAGATAAAGTAGCTTAAAAAACACTGAAGAATATGCAAAAGGACAATCAACTATGACCTATATCTTTCCTTTTGAACAGAAAATTTTACATTTCTATACAGAAATCTACAATTTAGCATCACTGGATCTAGACTCTTTATTAGCACTGAGTCATATTGCATCATTTTCCTCAAGTATTTTTGGTTAGGCTTAGAATGCCCACATAAAATATTGAGAAAATATACTTATTCTTTCAAACTTGATTGAGTTTTTCTTAGTAGAGTGAATCCCAATATTTTCTATTACTTTCTATCATTTTATTACACAGTTCACCAAATGATTTTCATAAACCACTGTCTTGGTTACTTTTCTCTTATTGTTGAGATAAAATACCCAAAATAAGGACGAACAGCTTTATTTAGCTCACAATCTGTGGAGATTTTAGTCCATAATCAACTAGCTCCAAGGCAGGCTGCTGTGGCAAAAGAGCAATACTTCATGGTGACAGGTGACAACAAAAACAATAAGAGCAGAAAAGGAGGTTTTGTGGTTTTATGTAATTGTCCCCCCAAAGCCTCATGCAGTCATTGGGGTGCAGTTCTAGAGTTTGTGGTTAATTCACAATCCAAGGCTGGCATTATGGGTCTGAGTACAGCAGGGCTTATGCATGTGTGTGCTACACCCAACCTGGGGCACATAGCCTGGAGGCAATCTAAGGAAAGGAGAGAGGCTGGCCTCTGCCACTGCTGCTGCTCTTCCTCCATTTTGCTTTTGCTCTTTGCTATCTTCTATCACTGTGAACTTCTGCTCTGTGCTGTGTGGCACTCTGCCTCAGAGCCAACTGAGTATGAATTGAAACCTCCACAAACTGTGAGCTAAATAAACCTTTCTTTCCTTCATTTTGGGTGTTGGGTACTTTGTCCCAGCAACAAGAGAAAAGTAACCAAGACAGGAGAAGAATGTGAGCAAGCCTCTTTCCTTCCCTTATATTATGTGGGCTACCCGGCTGAGGGCTGATGCAGCACTCACATCCATACTCCCATAGATCAAGCACAAACTCTAGAAGTTACCCCATGATTGCATGCAACTGGGGGACATCTAGACACAAACCACAACAACACATAGATTATAATCCAATTTCCATAATTCTATGCTAACTTATAAATACAATACCCCCAAACACTACCAGACAGAGGCAAGTTTCTCCTATTCAGGAATGAAAATGTATCAAAAATAAGTAAAAAAGAAAGAGGAACTCAGTAGGTCCAAGACAGGAAAGACAGCCTCAGAAATCTATATTCAGGGAATTCTAGCATTACATGCAATAAGACTTTTTAGAATATAAGGGCCCGCCAAATATCTCAGCAGATTAAAGCCCCTGCAAACAGGTGCAGGGGCCAGGGGTTCAATCCCCAGTCTTCCCGTACTGGCCCTGATCCTGGGGGCATGCTGAGACAGCAGTTGAGACTGGGCCTACTGGCATGTGCCTGTAATTCCAGCTCTTGGAAGGCTATAAACAGGCGGATCACTAGGACCCTTCCCTAAAATACAAAACAAAAGGAAGAAGAAGAAGGAGGAGGAGGAGGAGGGGGAGGA
>NDGM011095697.1:0-10144 GCA_002564305.1 Octomys mimax | reverse complement strand
TCTCTCTCTCTCTCTCTGTCTCTCTAAATAAATAAATAAATAAATGTTATAAAAAAAAAGAAAAAAGAAAAAAAGAAAATGTCCTTAAAGTATACAAAGTACAATATTCTGGAAGAAGCTTTTTTGACAACTCTAATATAAATTAATACTTCAAAAAAGCATGACAAAAAAGCAACATATTAATAAACAATTTCAGATGATGAAGTTATAGTCATACATTATTCTTTATGCTTGAAAATAATCATAATAAAACAAAAGAAAATGAAAATCGAAGTTACATCACATGATTCCCCTACTCAAAAATCTTTCACTGGCTTCACTCAGTACCCACAACCAAGACATAAGACCTTGCACTGGTTTTCTTGAGACATAGTTCCTCTCACCTCTGACTTCATCCTACTGACCTCCCACTGAATAACCCTGATCTAGCCACACTGGCCTCCACACTGGTTCCTCAACACATCAGACATGCTCACATCTTTGGGCCACTACATTGATTGTCTGTAGGTTCTTTCTGTGATATTTATATGACTTATAAACTGCATGTATTTGCTTAAATCTCATCTTTTCAATGAGGCCTACTCTCACTATCCTATTTAAAATTGCAATCTATAACTTCAGCACTCCTAATTTTCCTTACTCTGCTGTTTTATTATCCATTTTGTGGATCATTTTCAATGTAATGAGAATGTAAGCATTATATGAAATAAAGGGTTCCAGTTTACAAATGTAGTCCCAGTGCCTAGAATAATACCTTGCATCTAAGGGTGATCACACAACATTTCTTAAATGAAATGAATTTGGGCTATATACAATAAGGCATAACATGGTACCAATATTACTACTTTGTTATGAATCCAAAAAATCAAGGGTGACACACTTGAAATCCATCATCTCCTTGTGACAAAACAACAGCCAAGTTTCTCTTTTGGCTCCCTTACACTTCCTGGTATTTCCTTCTTACTGTACTTTGTGCTGTTCCTCATGTCTTTGCTAATCCTCTATGGTAGCAATTTCTGTTAGAGAAATAAAAATATGCCTAGCCTACTCTTCAAAATGGTAATATGTTTTTTTTTTAGTTTCTGAATGTAAGTATTTATTATTGAAACCTTTGTCCTTGGTTATATATGTGATGCAAAAATAAAAAAAAAAGACGAGGAAAAAAGGCTTAGAATAGGCTATATGGTTGGGATTGTCCAAATGAATTTAAATAAAACTTTAGGAATCTAAACATTTTAGTTTAGAGTTAGTCATGAGCAGGGCTGGTGGTATAGCTCAGCAGACTAAGTGCCTGCTTAGGTAAGCGCAGGGGCCAGGGTTCCATCCCCCGCTTTGTGGCGCGCCGGCCCCACCCCTGGGAGCGCTGAGCCAGCAAAGGAGTCCAGGCTTGGTGGCACATGCCTGTAATCCCAGCACCTGAGAGGCAGAAATCAGAAGGATCACTACGAGTCTGTGCTGTGTAGTGAGACCCTGTTACTTCTCCAGATGAGTAGGAAGGAGCCCAGACTGATTCTGAGTTACAAATGCTGTCCTTGATGAAATACAATACTTGGAGGAGGGATCCTGCTGATTAGACTTGCAACTTTGGCTGCTTTCTAGCTGTGCTATAATGGAGATTCATCATCTTGAGAATTAATAAAGACCCATTAGGCAGCAACTACATAGGGGACTAGGCCTTCTGCCCCTTATTAGGACACAATGCTGGCTTCCTTCTGCTTCTTTACTTTTCTTCTTAGAATAGGACCTCCGTCCAATGATCTCAGTGGGAAACTCCAAAATGATACAGGGAGAAAAACTGGTCTCGGGTGGGTGACCTCCAAACAATATAGGGAACCGCCAAATGACATAGGGAAAAACGATCTCTGGACCTGACCTGAACGAGTTCATGTTCTGAAGAATGAATTTTAAAACTGAAGAATGAATTTTTGGAACAAGTGGAAGTTATGAGCAGAATATATTTATTGAGAGAAGGAAAGCTCCTGTCCCGAGAGAGAAACAAGAGGAGGGGCCCAAGTAGGTAGTTCCCCCGGTTATATGTTTTTAAAGCTCTTTATGTCTATTCTCACCCTTCCAAATCAAAACATTGAAAACAGCTGATCAGAAGTTACTATCAGAATGAAATCACTCTTTCCAACATCTTAGTAGGAATATTTAGCCCTGCCTAGAAGTATTAGCACTAAGGGGTTTTTAAAAAGCCTAAATTAATTCAAACAATTCCCCATTGGTCAAAATATGGATTAGGATAAGAAGAAATAAACATTTTCAGGCAGTGATGAGAAAAGGAGATGGTAGTTAGGCAAGGGGCCAATACTCTGGTTGACTACATACACTGGGAGCACTTTTCATAAGATTACATCTCTAACTAGTTGTTTTCATAGCTTTCCTTACTTTTCCTCCTAAGACCATAAATTATCTAAAATCTTTGACATTTCTTCCCCTACACTTAATAGACTTTAAGACTACAGATTCTTACAAAGACAAGATTCCTCCAGCAACTGACACATAAGAATAGGATTACATACAGCAATATGAGACTTGTTTCTTCCATTAACAGGTTATTTCTGAATCAAATATTTTTGGCTATATTTTACCTAAGGAAAATCTCTATTAATCTACAAAAAAAAGGATCAAATACTGGCAAACACTTCATCCCATGTATATTTTAATTCAGTTAAAATTTCATTATATGGAATATTTTCATATAAAGATTTTTAATTCTAAAACTAAGAAATCAAATAACTTGGTATTATGAAATAGGTCAACACTATGCACTGTGATACATTCTAAAATCTAAATCTTAATTTATATTCTAACATATCGTGCGCCAAGTTAAAGTTTAGATATGATTTCATTTAAGCTGTAGGCTTCATGTTGTAAGCCCAAGGTAATCATGGTACCTCTAAAATCTGATGAAATATACTACTTAAATGTGTTTTCCCTTAGCAGTGATGGCAAACCGATGGCACATGTACTAAAGCAAGGTGTATCATTAAAAGCTCTAAAAGGGTCTCAATCACTGCCCTAGACTAACAGTGCTCTCTCAGGATTCTCATAGGAAAAAGAATAGCTGCTATTGCTAAATTTTATTAAATACCATTCTCATCTAAAAAGTCCTTCCATGTGATTATTTGGGCTTAAAAGCTATATGCTTTTAAACAGTGATATGCCATATCCTCTATAAAGCATTCTGGAGAATACAAAAGTAAAAGACAAGCAGAGGCACAGGCACTGTATTGTTTTGAATCCAAAAAGGAATTCTAATCATCCTGAATTATAGCTCCAAGAAAACAGGGGTTGGCACCTCTTTACCAGAGTACCATCAGTACCTGGCAAAGCAACAGAACGTCATAAACATTCAGTGAATGAATACTTAACTAGCTGATTCTGCCAGGCGAGCAGGCAAATTAGCAAAGTCATATGAAAAGGACAACAAAGGCCTTATGACATCTTCCATGCTACCAGAAGAACTGTCTTCATAAAAACACAGAACACTTATTTATAATTAGTAAACATATACTATGGCAAAGCAGTAAACTAATCCACAGAAATTAGCAAAACAGAACTGGCTCTAAATGGCTCATAATCTGGCAAAAAAGTACAATTTATTCTAATATAACATGATTATGTGTGAGAAATATATGTCAAATTTTGAGAGATTGTAAGAATTGACTAACTCTACACAGGTGAAGCGTCATCTAAGACATTATAGACCAAGTAGCATTTGATCTTAAAAGAATAAATAGTAGTTTATGAAATGAAGAAAAGAGAAGTGAGAGGGTTAGGTAAGAACAGTTTTCTAGGTATAAGGAACTGCACAAAGGTTCATAGCAATGTCTACAGCTAAACTCCAGAAACAGCTAGTCATTTGATGTAACTAGACTATTAGGTTAAGGAAAAAAGCCTAAAGACAAGGCTGGAAAAAAAAGAGCAGTATTGAATTGTAACGAGCTTTTTTTGTCAGTTGCTGAAGTGTGAATTTTATCCTACCAGCAAAGATTTTTGAACAGTGAAGTGCCTCACTCAAATCTCTTTTAGAAAGTAATAGTAGTAATAATTTCATAATGTAAAAGATGAATTCAAGATAATAGAGGCCTAGATTAGATTGATAATTATTACAGTAGCTTAATGGAAAATGATGCAAGATATACCTCAAGTATTTCTTCAAATCCATAAAAAATTCCAATAGTGATTGTCTATATGATAGAATCCTAACTCATAACACAATATTCAAAGTCCATGACAATCAAAAATGAACCTACCTTTCCAAAGTCATTTTCTGTCCCTTTTTTTACCATTTTACAATCCAGCCACAGCATACTTTTCCTTCAATAAGTTATATATATTCACACCACTACATCTTCATTCTAACACTATTCCTCCTGCATAGAAAATACTCAAAGAACTCCTATGTTCCTTTAAGAACCATGTTAAAAAGGGGTGGGTGGGTGGGGTTATATTGATGAGGTCTTCACTGAGTCTATCTCTCCTGAGACAAAATTTAATTATGCATTCCTCTTGACTTTCATATCACATCATTCATACCACTAGTACTTAACACATCATTAGCTCTCCATGTATCTACTTCCTCTGATGGAATGAGCTGAAACCAATCATTATCAAATAAAACTCAAATTATACACATAAAAGTATGTTAACCTATATATACAGATACACATTTTTTTACCTGGTAAAACTTGAATTTGAACCCAAGAATATGACACAGTGTTTGCGGTTCACACATACTCATGTAAGATTCTAATAAAGATATAAAGAAGTCATCGTGTTCTGGCCTGCATTCAAACACTTCTAAAATGACATCCAATACTCTATTGGGATCCAGATTAAAGCATCCTGTAACAGACGAGATATACACAAATTCAAAAGTGATTATACATCATTTCTAGTAAAACCAATAACTTTCAGGGAAAATAAATAGAAAAAAATGTTTTTGAAAACAATTTAAAAGTCTGTTTCCCCTCCTTCATACAGGAATCTTTATAACTTGCAAGATCATTAAAAAAAATAACACTCTACACATTTTACAAATGAGACTGTGACTTGTGCAAGATCACAGAATGGGTTAATGACAGGCCTGGGAATGGAGCCCAGAACTTGTGAAACTAGTCAGGTAAATGTCCCTCTATTCCACAATATCTCATCAGTCTTTAATTACTCTGGCTAGTGAAAGAGATCCACACAATTAATTCTTAGGAAAGTATGAAAATCAAACAATACATTTGACAAATTATGCAACTGAAGGGATTTTTAAAAGTATTATAAGCAAAGTATGTGGAATGCTGATATAAAATTAAAAGTTTAGGTTCATGAAATTGAACCATAATTTATAAAATCATTTTTAAGTTTAACTTACATATACAACAGAGCTATAAATAAAACTGTACAACTGATTTCTAATTCCTCAGAGGAAAAATGGCATACTCCTGATATAATGAGACCAGAGAATACCAATGGAGTTTGGGACATGACAAAAGAGTACAGATGACACAACAGAAAAGGAAAGGACAACCTAAAAAAAGCAGGAAAAGAAACATTGACTAGGTATTTATGGCTACTTATCCATGCAAATCTTGAAAACCAAAAAGGGCCAATTAGACATGGACCTGATAAACATTCCTACCAGCCACTCTGTTTTTAATATGTTAATTCAACATGCATTCAACGTCAGCTGTTACAGTAATATCATAGTGCAGTCATATCACATGTACACTATGCTATAAGAATGCAATCATTTGTACACAACAAAGACAGAAACAATTACTTTAAATGATACAGGTAATTCTGTACACCATTACTCTCAATGAAACACCATCTTATACCAGGAGTGAGAATGAAATATTAATCTTCTAGTTCCTCAGTTTACTTCTGTTCTTAACTTGCATCAAATTAAAGGAAATTATGTATTTCTCATTAGACACAGCCTCTAAATGCAAGCTAACCAGTTTATTAGACAAAAAATAAACACTAGTTTCTTCTAATGCTAGAGCAAAAAAATTATGTTCAATTTTGGGAGTTATATGAGATCTAAACACATATTTCTTACAAATAACTTAGACATTTTTTCTCAAGAAAAAAATTTTGGGGGTTTTTTGAACCAGGACTCTTTGCTCAGGCTGGCCTTGAACTCAATAATTCACTATGTACCCCAGGCTGCCCTCAAAATTATGTGAATCCCCCTGCTTCAGATCTACTAGCACTAAGATTACAGGTGTGCACGACCACCTCCAGTAAGAAAATTTTTATGCCTATTTCTATCCTAACCCTTTTATAAGCCATCTTCAGTTTCTACCATTAAGTCTGCATTTATATTTAACGTCATAAAACCTATGTATGGTTCATAATATCATAGCAATCACTGCAGAAAACCACATACAAATATTTTCCCTTTTGTATATGACCCATACTTAAAAATATATATTCTTCCCTTTTTCATACTAAGGAAAAGAAGTAAAACAGTAATCTCATCTTTAAAAAGAGGTCCTAATTTTCACAAATTCTCCAAAAAGATGTCTTAAATTTCTATGGGAAAATAATCTAAATATTTTACCTCTTATCTCCAAAAAGTAAAGCTTATGAAATAAAACTGACTCCAAAACAGCAACTGGAATCCTTAAATGAGGGAATGCAAAGTGGCACAACTACTTTATAAAACTGACAGTTTCTTTAAAAGTTAAATTTATACTTCATATCATATGACTTCACCATTTCCTTCTTTGGTATTTAACTGAAGGAAATAAATGTCTGTGTTGATACAAAGATGTGGATAGAAATATTTGTAACAGCCTCATTTGTAATAGAAACATTACCAAAGGTCCATCAATAAATACATGAATGGATAAAGAACTTATCAGTAGCACGCGTTGTACACACAAAAAAGGACACAGTCAACTATATGAGATCATCACAAAACAATTGTGCTAAAATAACATTGAAAGATGTCAGAACAAAAAGTGAGTATATATTGTATGATTACTTTCAAAGAAGAATTCTAGAAGAAGCAAACTGATTTATGGTGACAAAGTAGATCAGTGGTGGCCTGGAAAGAACAGGGGTAATAAGGAAATTGGAGGAGGACAGGAACCTGTGTGATCCTGTTTGTGGTGATGTGTCTACACAGTATACAAATAAGTTCAGCCTACCAAATGTCAATTAGATCTCAATAAAACTGGAGAAGCATCAGTACAATCCATTGCACGAACACTGAAAATAGATTGTGGATGTAGATCTAGTAATTCTGTAATTCTATAACTTCCATATTTAATATAAAAAAATCACTAATGTATTCTATCAGAGAGGGCAAAATACAATTTTGAAAAATTGGCTATTTAATAATTACTAATTAAAACTATACACAAAACTTGTGAATATAGACTATAACAGCAATATATTAGCCTAAAAATATTCCACTGAAATTATTTTGAAGTTTACATATTAAATATGCTGAAATATGAACCACTAACCTTTGTTTTACTTAACAGTTTTACTTCATTGAGGCTATTCTATTAGTTATCCATAATCTAATAACTGTCCATTTCTTTCTAGGTTCACTCTTAAGGCAGCAAGCTAGAAGCAAAGGCTATAGATAACAGCCTTTGTATCTTTCAAAAGTAAAAACTAGTAAGTTTTCTACTGCTAAATATCTGAGGTACTTTTAGTTCAATCAATTTCAGGTCATAAGAAAAAATAGCCAAACTGAAGGTTTAGTAGATTGTTTTTAAACATCAAGCTTAACATAACAGTAAAGATGTTTCACATACAGTAAAACACTAGTAACAATCAGTGAACTTGAAAGTGCAAAATTTTTCAAATGACAGCTATGACAGAACATAAGACTCTTGTGCTCAAGTATTTCGGAAAGGGTTTTATCCACCCTAAGCATCAACAGACATGTGATTTTGACAAAAATCATAAGCCTGCCCCTGTACCTCCACTATCAGTTACAGTAAGGAAAACACAGGCATACATATATGCACACAAACACAACGTCTCTGGATAAACAGGGAACCACACTGGAACAGGACCAGTTGAAAATTAATGACAGTAATGGCTGTGGCTTCACTCCATTTTAGAAAGCATTAAATAACTATTCACTATGTGCTATGTTCTTAAAATATAGAGACTAATGAAAGCTTCCTCTGTCCGTAAGGAGAGTTCAAACCTTTCCAATAATATATACTGAAGAAACACGCCACAAAGTAACTAGAATTTCCCTGAAAGACAGACAAATGTTTAATATAGTACAGCAATTGTTGCTAGAAGCAAAACACGAATAAACTGACAATAACTGTTGTAGGAATAAGGCCAAACTGAAATTCTTAACACAAAAAAAGACCAAGGTAAAACTGTTAACATGACTGTTACACCTACACCTTAGAGAGAAGAAAAAAATTCCAGACTATATCATATTCTTGACAAATCTGACCTTAGAATACAGAAAGCGTGGGTTGTTCTCTTTTTTACAAAAGGAGATGGTTTAGCGCCTACAAAACTTCCCCTAAAAAAAGACTAAAACTGTCAAGTATATCCCCATAATCCCAGCTACTCAAGAGGCTAAGGCAAGAGAATTTCAAATGTAAGGACAGCCTGTGAAACTCAGTGTGTCAAAAAAAAAAAGAAAAAGAAAAAAAGAAAAGAATGGGGGAATATACCTCAGCGGTAGAGTGCTTGCCTAGTGTGTGAAGGCCCTGGGATTCAAGTCCCATTACTAAAAAAGGAAAGAAGAAAGAAAAAGGAAAGAAGAAGAAAGGGAAAAGGGGGGAAAAAGCAGTGAAAGGAAAAATACAGGCTTCTAAAAATTTTGGGAATAGTTTTATACTGAACAGAAATTAGATTGTTTTTAAATGCTAGAAAACACTAATTGCAGTCTTTGTTTTCACAGTAGGTGGTACTTTTCCAAACATAGTCAAGAAACTTCAACACAGCAACAGTTTTGGCAAGGCCTGTCCCCTTCTCTTTCAAAGTGACAGGAAGAAAAAAGCTGACAAAACAGGAAGAAAAAAGGTGTCAAGATGCAGATTGATCCAAAGATAATTAAAATATGAAGTATTCTCAATGTATTCAAAGGAGATAAATGCCCCATAAGATTACTTTCCAAGTAATCTTTCCAAGAATAAAACTGGCAGTCCGGTCCAAACTCAGACAAAGCGTAAGATCATCCTCTGCATCCTTGGGACACCCACAACCACTACACAACCTCCCTACGCCCACTGAGAACTTCTGCCACCTTCTTGGGACCACCAGATCGAGCTGTAGCACAGGCCCTATTAGTGTGTAGAAGAGCTTCCAGCTACCCTGCTTCCATGGGACTTATCCAGTCCAAACCCAGGCACAACCTGAGTGAGACCCTCCTCCATGCCCTTGGGAACCTCCCACCAAACCGCAGCGCGCACACACACACACACACACACACGTGCCAAGTGAGTGAGAATTTCTGCCTCTTTCTCCAGATCCCCAGATCAAGCCCTAGCCCAGGCCCAGTGAGTGTGTGGAAGAGCTTTCACTACCCTGCGCCTGCGGGACCTGTCCAGTCCAATCCCAGGCACAGCATGAATAAGACCCTCTTCTGTACCAATGAAAGCCTATCACCACCACTCTGCAGCCCCCCCCAACGCCCGCCCAGTGAGTGAGAACTTCTGCCATGCTCTCGGAATCCCCAGATCCAGCCCTAGCCCAGGCTGGGTGACTGTGTGGGAGAACTTCCACTATCCCCTACCCCCACCCCCCATCCCCTTCAGACTCAGTTCAGGCCTGGCATACAGGCCTGGGTGAAACTCCACAGCTGCAGTCCTGCAGAGAGAGTAGGGGACAGAACCATGCAGCTAGTCCAGGAGCAGAACATCTTGCCAGAGTGGCACAACAGGTTCACTCCCAAGGGCGGCAGCAGGAAGGAGCTGAGCACAGCACCAAACCCAAGACAAGCAGAGATGGATAAATTCAAACTTTGTAGATCTGCACCAGAATTTCAGTAGGAACTAAGATCTGCACCAAAGCTCTACAACAAAGGTCAGGAGAAGGAGACAGTGCTATATAAAATAATGACAAGGAGCAAAATGGAATCACAGACACCAAGCCCACCCATAACAAGTGCAGAGGACACTAACACAGAACAAAATGGGAATCACACAGC
>NDGM011095685.1:0-20486 GCA_002564305.1 Octomys mimax | reverse complement strand
CGTGGTGGTGCATGCCTGTAATCCCAGCACTTGGGAGGCTGAAAACAGGAGAATCACTATGAGGCTGGTCTACATAGTGAGACCCTGTAGACTCTGTCCTAAATACAGAAAAAAAAAAAAACTAAAACTAAAACTAAAAAATAAAAAGTTGATATGCATTTAACTGTTAAAAATGATATCTACCAATTTCCTAAAGTAGACCCTCACTACCCTTCTCAGGACCTGTAATCATGTGTGCTTTAAATTTTATCAAAGGAATTACTTGCATCTTTTGTTTGATTAGTGCTGGGGATTGAACCTAAGGTTTCGCACATGCTAGGCAAGCACTCTACCACTGATTTCTATTACCTGTTTCAGGTCCTAGAAAAGTTCTAGCTCTGCAAACTTGCTAGCATCTTAAATCCTCTAGCTAAAAATATGAATGCATGTTATTATCCTTCAAAATCGAGCAAACACAACCTGATAAAAACTTGGGGAAACAGCCATGAGTATACGTACTCAGGCATTTTGGCCCTGAGGTAGATAGATAATTTAAGGATGGTTGTGTTACTGCGCTACACAAAATATATACATGCGATTTTCCCTCAGGAATCAAACCAAACTTCAAAGATTACACTTAGTATGCTTCAAGGAACTAAGGCTTCAATACCATATGAATTTTTATTCAAGCAATCATTGAGAGGTGCAGAGGTGGACTAATATATACTGTACTTTAATTTTTAATGAATATAAGGACGGAGAAGATTGTTTTTGTGAATTGTGTTTGTCTTCCTTGGAAGGTCTTTATTCTATTTAATCAGGATTTGACATAACAAATGCAGTCTGTTAGAGGTAAACAGCTAAATTAACACATTCCATTCCAAGTACTTGCCCTAAGGTTTGTAAAGTACCTAAAATAACAGTGAAGTCAGCACTACTCCTTAAAACATTGTTACATAAAATTGAGGAGAAAAATTAGCAAAGTTATGACTGAAAAACAAGTGCAAGAAATAAAAATAAAAAATATGCAGAGTTCTCTATATCAATATCAAACTGATGAAGCAGAATTTTTAAATTGTCTTACAAGTAGACATCCATGTCTCAAATTATTAAATTCAATGACATAAAAATTCAGTTATGAACTATGGCCCTATTTAAAAATTATATATACATAAAAACCTTATAAAGCAAGAACTAGACATATGAAATAAAAATTCAAAATCCTTTTTCAAAATAGTTAACTCTTTTTACAGAGTTGTCATCATAAAGGAAAAACACGTTTGTGGCTACAATTGCCCTTTAGTATTAACTAAACCAAAACCCAAACATACCCAGTGGGCCCATAACACTGTCTTTCAGCTATGCTTTCTAGGGATACCAGTAACAGATTTCAAAGGGAATTATGTTCTTCAAATATATATAAATCTCAAAGCTACTTTAGCAAAAATGGAGCTAGTATTTTAAGCAAATCAATAAGCAAGGTTTTGTTTGGTTAAGCATCTCCTTTCCTCCCCTCTCTCTGGAATTGAACTCTTGCTGTGCTGCTTAGTTATGCCCCAGGTTTAGTTAAGTACTTTAATTTCACTTAAGGAGAAATTACTGACAAAAGCTCATATGAGGGGAAAAAAATTATAAAGATGAGAACAGAAATTAACACATTGGAGATTAAAAAAATACAAAGAATCAGTGAATCGAAGATTTGTTTAAAAGATTAAATAAAATCTACAAACTCTTAGCCAATCTTACCAAAAAAAAAAGGAAAGAAAAGACTCAAATCCACACAATTAGGAATGAAAATTGTGAAGTCATAACAGACTGCAGAAATCCAGATCATCTATACCTACTTCGAAAACTTGTACTCTAATAAAAATGTCCCCCACCCCCACCCCGGCAGTACCAGGGTTCAAACTCAGGACCTTGCATTTGCCAGGCAGGTGCTTATGCCATTGAGCTATCTCCCCAGCTCCAATAAAATGGAAAATGCAGAAGAAACAGATTCCTAGATATATATGAATTACCAAAGCTAAATTAATATATAAAAATCCTAAATAAATCATCGATCAACAAAATAGAACATGTAATTAAAAACCTACCAACAAAGAAAAATCAAGGCCCTGATGGACTCACTACTGAATTCCATAAGAAATTTAGAGAAGACTCAACATCAATACTTCTCAAACTCTTTAATGAAATTCAAAGGGAAGCAATTACTCCCAAATTCATTCCTGCAAGCAAGCACTATCCTGATACTAACACTGGAAAAGGACCCAATTTAAAAAGAGAATTATAGGCCAATCTCTCTAATGAACATAGATGCAAAAACCCTCAGTAAGATACTGGCAAACAGAATGCAGCAAAGCATCAAGAAAATTATATCCCATGACCAAGTGGGATTTATACCAGGAATGCAGGGATGGTTTTAGTACACATACACCAATAAATGTAACATGCCATATTAACAGAGCCAAGGACAAAAAAATCATATGATCATCCTAACAGTTGCAAAAAAAATGTTAGACAAAGTCCAGCAATCATTCATGACAAAAACCCTACTGAAAATCAGAATAGATGGTCTTCATCTCAATCTACTAAAAGTCATTTATGACAAACCAACAGCCAACATCATATTAATTAGACAAAAATGGAAAGCTTTCACTCTAAAATTATGAACAAGACCAGGACGCCCACTGTCTCCACTCTTACTCAACACAGTCCTGGAAACTTTAGCCAGAACAATTAGACAAGAGAAAGAAATAAAAGGAATAATGATAGGAAAGGAAAAAATGAAATTATTATTACTTGCAGATGACATGATAGTTTACACAGAAAACCCCAAAAATTCCACTAAAAATCTGCTAGATTTAATAAGCAAATTCAACAGTGTAGTTGGATTCAAAGTCAACACTCAAAATAGCCTTCCTATATGCAAGTAACAAACTCAATGAAAGAGCAGTTAGGAAGCTAACACCTTTTACAATGGCATCCAAAAAAAATGAAATACCTACAAATCAATCTAATGAAGGATGTAAAAGATCTCTACATTGAAAACTACAGTACTCTGAAAAAGGAGATTGGAGAGGATATCATAAAATGGAAAGATATCCCTTGTTTTTGGGTAGGACGAACCAATATTGTGAAACTAAATGGCCAACTTCCAAAACTTTTATACAGATTTAATGCAATTCCAATGGCATATTTTACAGAATCAGAGAAAACAAATCCTAAAATTTATTTGGAACCAGAAGAGACCTAGAAAAGCAAAGGCAATTCTGGGCAATAAAGGCAAGGCAGGGGAATCACAAAGCCTGACTTGAATATATACTATAAAGCTACAGTGATAAAAACTGTGGTACAGGCAAAACAAACCCCTACAACCAAATATCAATGCAACAGACTAGAAGATACAGAAACACCAGACATATTCAGTCATCATATATATATTTTTAAATTTTTAAAAAGATTTATTGATTTATTTGGTACAGGGTCTCACTACACAGCTCCAACTCACAGTGATCCTCCTGCCTCAGCCTCCCTAGCACTGGGATTACAGACATGCATCACCATGCCTGGGTCCTTGTGCTTGCCAGGCAGGCACTTAGCCCACCAAGCTATCTCCCTGCCCTAAGTCACCTTATATTTGCCAAAGGGGCCAAACACATACACTGAAAGAAAGATAGCTGCTGTAATAAATGGTACTGGAAAAATTGGCTCTGCACATGCTGAAGACTAAAATTGGACCCATATCTTTTACCATGCACTAAGCTAAATTCAAAATGGATCAAAGATCTAAATATTAAGACAAAAATATTAAATCTGCTGGACAAAAGAACACGTAAAACTCTTGAAGACATTGTGAAAAAAACCCCAACTGCACAGGAATCATCACAAATAATCAACAACTGGGATCTCATCTTATTAAAAAGCTTTTGCACAGTAAGCAAAAATACAGTGACGACAGCCCACAAAGTGGGAATGAATGTTTACTGGCTGTTCCTCAGACAAAGATCAAGAATGTATCAAGAACTTTTTTTTTTTTTTTTTTGCAGAACTGGGGATTGAACTCAGGCCCTTGTACTTGCCAGGGAAGTACTTATTCCACTGAGCCATCTCCCCAGTCCCTGTATCAAGAATTCAAAAAAATTAAAAAAATAAAAATCATATCTCTAAAGTTGAAAGACTCAATACAAAAATAGGCAATGGAGATGTGGTTTGTGCCTGGTTGTCCCTCCAAAACCTGATGTAGGCATTGGGGCAGGCTTTTGGAGTTTGTGATTTATAATCCAATGGTGGGATTATGGGTGTGGGTGCTACACCAGCCCTGAGGTGGGTAATCTACATACAAAGTAAGGAAGCTTGCTAGTTGTCACAGCCACTGCTCTTTCCTTTGCATTTTGCTCTTCTCCACTGCCACAAACAGCTGCCCTCTGCCCTGTGCCACTCTGCTTTGGAGCCAGCTGAGTATGGACTGAAACCTCCACTAAAATAAACCTTTCCATTGTTAATTTTGGGTGTTGGGTTTTTTGTCCCAGCAATGAAAGCAAAGTAACTGAGATAGGAGATGAATACGCATGTTTGAGATGCGATACAAATGGCAAATAAATATATAAAACCATGTTCAACATTACTGGGCATTTGAGAGATGGAAATTGAAACAACCCTGAGATTCCATCTTACCCCAGAGAGAATGGCTATTAACAAGAAATCAACCAATAACAAATGCTAGCAGGGCTGTGTGGGAAAAAGGAACATTTTTCGACTGCTGGTGGGAGTGCAGACTGGTACAACCACTGTGGAAATCATTATAGAGATCCCTCAAAAAACTAGGACTGGAGGTCCCATTTGACCCAGCGGCTCCCCTTCTGTGTATCCTTCCAGAAGAATTAAAAACATCCTACCACAGTGATATATGTACACTCACGTTCATAGCACAATTTGTAATAGCTAGATTTTGGAAACAACCTAAATGCCCATCAACCGAGGAATATAAAAAAGATGTGCTCTTTTTATATCATGGAGTATTACTCTGCCATAAAGGGCAAACTGGAAACTTTTATAGGTAAATGGATGCAACTTTAGACCATACTCATAAACAAATGAAATAAACCAGATGCAAATGTGTAAATAATGTATAGTCTCCTTAGTGTAAAATGAAAGAGTAAATAAGATTCAAAATGTACAGTAGATATTGAAAAATGGGAAGACACTTCGAAAGGAAAGAGAAGCTGGGTTGGGGGAACAGAAAAAAGGGAAAAGCAAAATAAAAATATGTATACATATACAAAAGATAGTTAAAATATTTATACTACCACTTTCTCTCACTTTAGCAAGAAGGTTGTGCTAATACTGTTTGGACTATGAAATGCTGATATCTTATATTCTGAGTAACTAATTTTTTTTTTTCTTTTATGTGAGATGGTTGATCTGGAACCTGCAGGGAACAAGCTAGCCCAGATGTCGCCAAATCCACAATGTTTTTGTCTCCAATTCTTACGTGTCCAAAGACAAGGAACCCAAGATATGCCTTTGTAGGAGGGTCTGAGTAACTAATTTAAAGATAACAATACACAATGTATTAAACACTGTTACCCTCCTAGCATATTGTTTTGGAACTGTTTATTTTCTTTAAAATTAGAAAAAAAAATTTAAAAAATAAAAATTAGAAAAAAAAAGAAATTAAGTGCTGAAGCTCATATTTAGCTTAATACTTTCAGAGAACTGAGTATCACATTGTTTCACTCTCAGCCTACTAGAGCTTGAATTTAAATGAAAGATCAAGCAAAGTAAACAAATCAAGAATGCTAAAGTGCCACCCTTTTTGGAGTTTTCGGATTCAAGAAAGATAGCCTCAAAATTCTTAGTGTTGAGAAATGACCTTAGAATAAACTAAAAACCCCATAACACACTGATTTTGAGGAAGCTCTAACAAAGCTCAACATGTGGAGATTTTATTTATTTTTTTTTATGAGCAGAATATATTTATTGAGAAAGAAAGCTCCTGTTCAAGAGAGGGACAGGAGGGGAGTCCGAGCAGGTTGTTCCCAACATGTGGAGATTTAAAATAATTTAAGATGTATTTCTCTATGCTATAACAAAATCACATTATAGACTGATCAAAATTTATGATTTATGTTTAATATTCATATCTAATTTATTACTGTAGGCAACACACCCAACTGGCATATATAGACTTGCTAATTATGGTCCCACAATTCTTTTTCAACCATATAATCACTTTAGAATTCCTGATTTATTTACTTTGCTTTATCATTTATTTCAATTGAATTTCTGGTAGGCTTACATTTAAATAAGTAACCCATGATAAATCTCACTTTCAATTAGGACTACATAAGCAAGACTTTTCTAAAAAAGCATTCATTTCTAGTCAGTCACTTCACAGAGGAACTTTCCTTGCCAAGAAACTACCTTTGGTAGTTAAGGAAGTAAGATAAAGAAGCCACTTGCTAAGGTGGTAAGACCATCCCAAACATCTCTGTTCATGCTTCCAACATAGAACAGTCTACATTTAAATCTCATACAAAAAGCATTCACTGACATCCTATCAGCCTGTAACCAATAACAATACCTCTGAGACTGCTATAAAGGAAACAAATCCTTACCTTATGTGAGCTTGGTCTGTTGTGAGACAGTGGCTGTGTGTGGTGCTGGCTGCTTCCGTGAGGTCCTGCCTCTCGGACAGTGCTACCAAGCTGGGGTCTCCCTGGTCTAGCAATTGTTAAATTCACCCTCTCTCCACTGGCCTGGAGAAAATACATTATCATTTGTCATTAATGATGCTTATCATTTTAAAGATTACAGGCATTAAAATTTTCTATACATTTCTCAATCTCAGTGCTACGCTTCACCTGGCAAAGGGAGGAGAGAGGAAGCTAGTTTCTCGCACACACATGCACACACAGACACACACATAGGTACACATGTTTAGATGCTAAATTATTTTACAGGTTCATGACTATCACTTTAAATTTAGGATTCTGTTATTTATCTTAAATACAGATTCATGTCTAGCACATATTAAGTCATTTTATCCTTTTTTAAAGTACAAGTTTTATTTACTTGATACTTGGTCTTGGTCAAGATCACAATCCTCAATTTTCATGTTTCATTTTTTTGTTTGTTTGGTTTTTGTGGTGCGGGGATGGAACCCAGGTCCTTTTGCATGCAAGGCAAGAGCTCTGCCACTGAGCCACACCCCTAGCTCTACAATCCTTCATTTTAATATTACAGACAGCTTTCAAAAATTGTGATAAAGTCGAAATCTCCCCCATGATTAAAGTCCATGTTAAATAATCATTATGTTCTTAGTTCTTCAACTGAGAAATAAGTGATAGGCAATTTTAATACCCTAATATAAACTGTCTGCTACTCAAGCATTTTATTGAACTATTTTTACACATGCTCTTCAAATCAACCAAAGCATTCTACAAGCAGAGTCTAGGGAGAGTTGAAAACAGGGTAATAACCAAGGAAGAGTGTTTAGAAACTTGTTATATTTCAGATTCTGACACTTTGGATCCTTTGTGTAAGCAGTGTACAGGCCATCTTCATTACTATTTAACATCTTATAACTAAAGCCATCATTTCAACTTCACTTGAAAAATTTTTACGAACCTATTAATGGAAATCAATTCTTAATTTTCCCAGATGGCTTGAAAAACAAAATTCTGTGAATGCGACAGAAGCATGCAAAGACTGAATTTAGCACTTCACAGTGCGGAAAACATGTCAGAGGT
Organism: Octomys mimax; assembly: GCA_002564305.1. Lineage (NCBI taxonomy): Eukaryota > Metazoa > Chordata > Mammalia > Rodentia > Octodontidae > Octomys > Octomys mimax. The sequence continues at coordinate 12,756 of NDGM011095685.1, read as the reverse complement.
TTTGTTAAAAATCTAAATTTTTTTTTAAACAAATCTAGATTTTAACTAAGGAGGTAGAGGCAGGAGGATTATGAGTTTGAGTCCCATTTGGGCAACTTGGCAAGGCCCTGTTTCAATATAAAGAGTTGGGGATATAGCTCAGCGGCAGGGTACCCCTGGATTCAAGTCTCAGAATTGCAGAAAACAAAAACAAGATACAGAAAAATAAGATGTTAAATAATAAAACTGGCAATTCATGAGAACCAAGCTCTGTTGCTGGGAGTATAAAACCGGAATGATCTTTCTAGAGGGAAGGTTAGCAAAATGTCTTTAAGCTAGGAAACAGAACATGGAAGTCTGCCTGCAGGCGGATGATGAAGTTACGGTACATGTGCTACTAAATAGCTACTAAAACTCAAGATGCTCAGTCTGCACTTATTTTCATGTAAGATGCCCACAAGATACTGTGGACAAGGAAAAAAAAACCCAGAATTTACAAGATGAGGACAGGTCTGTCTTCCCTGCCTCCTTCCCTCCCGCATAGACAGGGTCTTGCTCTGTAGTCTAGGCTAGCATTAAACTCACAATCTTCCTGCCTCAGTCTCCTCACTGGAGATTACAGGTGTGTAAAAATGCAGCTAGCTTACATGTGATTTTTATAATACAAAAACAGACTTTTTGTAAAAGACTTTTTTAAAAAAAATAATCTTAAATTCAGGAACTTCAGTTTTCTACTATTTGGGAAAAATTATACTACAAAATATGATGTAGCTATTTATATTATCAGGGAAATTTTTGTTTCTACCTGTATAGTTATATTTTTCCAATTTCGGTTAGAAATTCAATGTGGACTTTCTATTTGGGAATCTTCTGATCCTCTCATTTGCTAAAGTACATGACTTCTATTACAGTCAAATCCCATCACTGCCTCCCCCTGCCCTGTGCCTTTCTCCTTCCCACCAAGCTCCACTCTAGCCAGAAGAACTGGTTGTTTTAACAGTGCAGCAGCTAGCTGACATCCACAGGAATGGGTTCTAACAGTTGTCTTCAATGTCATGGGATTTTAAAACACCCAATTTCTTTAAACCTCAAGTCTATCAAATGAGACCAATACCTGAATCTCCTCTCAGTGCAAGAAAAAGAGCTGTGGCTTGTGCTTTCACTGTTGATTGTATTGTAAACACACTGTATCTATCAATCTGATGCTCAATTATATCACTGCCTTATTTCTTCTGTAGCATTCCCTAGTGTTTACTTTAAGAGAAACACCTTTCAGCTTCACTATTATCCCTGCAGGGTATGCCCTATCATTAACTGCCATCACATGCTGCAGAGCCACGGATCTGTTCTGGATGGTTTTCCAATTGATCTGTCTGCATGCTCTTTTTAATAACATGCCTTCTTTTAGTACTGACAATCTTCCCTTCACAGAGATACAGTAGGACCAATTTTATGATGTGCTCTAAACACTTGAATTCCTTAAAAGCTTTTTTTGCATAGATGGAGTCCATTTATGTTGCCATGGCTGGTCTTGAACTTCTAGACTCAAGCAATTCTCCCACTTGCTTCTAGAGCAGCTGGGACTATAGGTAGCTGGCTGAGAGAAATTATTCCTAACAAATAAAATATTTTCTTCTACTTATATGGCTCCTGAAGGGGAATTCCTCATTGCTCACAATCCTGGTAACCACAGCTCCTCTGAGACTCACTTTGTTATTTTATTTATTTATTTTGTATTTAGGATCTACGAGGTCTCACTGCACAGATCAGACTTGTAGTGATCCTCCTGTTTAGAGCATCCCAAGTGTTGGGATTACAGATGCGTGCCACCATGCCCAGTCTTAACTGCCATTTCAGCATGCCCAAGGGGTAGGGCTGACATGGCAGGGCTGGGGATCGAACCCTAGCCTCTGTGACTGCCTAAGGAGGTGCTTTAATCCGTTGAGCTATTTGGCTTCACTTTGCTCTTGACAGTGAAGGTGGACATCACTATCAGTTATATCCGCCTTACAAGGTGGAGCCCAGAGACCAAATAGGAAATAGATATGAAATCGCAGATCCTGCACTGTATTAAAAGTTGGTCTAAAAGTCCACAGACATAGTTTTTAGGAAAAAAAATTCATCAAAACAAGAAAGTCATTGTGTGGCTTTTGAAGAATTTAGGTAGCTATGTCTGATTTTCCAGTTAATGTCAAATGTTGGGTGAATTGTGACGTTATGTGCCAATGATAACAAGCACTGTTGTGTGGAAATTACAGCTCAGCCTTTGCCATTTACCTGGATGATCTGGGCTGCGAGCTCCGGTGTCCCGTGCTTCAGGTCATGCCCATTGATGGCCAGCACCCGGTCATTGCTGCAGAGCCTGCCATCCTGGGCTGCCAGTCCCCCTTCCAGCAGGTCAAGGATAAAAACACCTGGCTCATCTGTCCTTCGGACTAACTTAATGCCAAGTTGTTCACCAGAGTCTCGTTTATGAAGAACCACATGGAAAACCTCTTCCCGTGGAGAGCTGCCATCAGAATGGTTGTGTGCTCGGTTGCCAAAGCGTCTCTCTCTGAGCACAGTGAGATGCAGTGTGGTGCAAGGCTGGGAAAGAACAGCTCTGGCATAGTTGTGAGACACATTGCTGATATCATGGTTGTTGACCTACAAAAAAAATTATCAACATTTGACAATTTGTTATTTTCCTAATTTGTAGAAATGTTTGTATGACACTCCCAATGGAAAACAGCACTGTGGAAATGCTATATAATCATTACTTACAAAGGACACCTTTCTAAAGACATTTTAAAATAGTTTCTAAAATTAACTTACAATGTGCAGAATTAGGCAGAAAACAGTAACTAGAATCATAGGCTTTGAAAACAGTCTTGAATTAGAATCCTCAGCACTGCCATTTACTAACAGATCACATCAGGCAGAACTTCTGAGTGTTTCCTCATCTGTAAAATGTGTTTACCATGTACTTTTTAGGACCAGCATGGGAAGGAATAAATTACCTCAGCACAGAGCAACTCCTAATGAAATACTAGTTCCAGTGAAATAGAACTAAAATTCTCCTCAATCCAAAATCTGCTTTTCAATCAAATATACTTTAAGTCGGAGAAAACAAACTTTTTAAAACAGTGGCACATTCCAAGCACACAAGCTTATTTTATTTACGTATTTGGAACAGGGTCTCACTACACAGCTCAGACTAGTAGTGATCCTCCTGTTTTCAGCCTCCCCTGTGCTGGGATTATAGGCATGCACCCCCATGCCCAGACTTGGTGGCCTGGTCAGTGTGCCCTGGGGTTGGAGCCAGTGTGGCATGTGGTGCTGGGGATAGAACCCTGGTCCCTGTGCTTGCCTAAACAGGTGCGTAGTCTGCTGAGCTGTCTTGCCGGACCTCACAACCTTATTTTAGATGGATGACTTTTACTTTAAAGTAGATAATAATGACTTCATTCTACTTCTTTATATAGTCTACACTAAGCATAATTCAATACTCATGTATCATTTACTTATTAAACTTTACAACCTTGAAATAAATATAGTGACTGATCCTTGGATATGTTAAATTGCTTAGGAAATATACTCAGCTTCAATTATTCATCTAGTTCAGAAGTGTATTTTTATTTCTTACTTATTTTAAGACAGGGTCTTGTTTATATAATTCAGTTTGACCTCAACTCATTATATAGTTCAGGATGGCCTCAAACTCAAAGCGATCTTTCTGCCTCAGCCTCCCAAGTGCTGGAGTTACAGGCATGCACCATTACACTCAGCATGAGCAGTTTTAGCATTTATCACAATTCAAATTCTTTTCTGACTTGGTCTGACGTGAACCACATTCTTTGACTATCTGCAGTGGGACTGACTGTGGGTTAGATATTAGTGATCACCTGAAATTCTTTAATCTTTGATATAAATGCATGGCAAGCAACCCCCCCCCCCATGCTTCATTTCTTACTTATCTGGGATTGACAGTTTTATCTTCAGGGCTTTGCTTGTTTTCTGGGATTGACAGCTTTAAACATGACTGATGAATTTTGTTCATTCTAATATTTTAAATTCAATCAAATTCATTATGTGTTTGTGTCACACACAAATTTGCTACATGCCCAAGTCTGTAACCTATGCATTTAGTAGCTATCCACAATCTTAAAAAAATGTTCATCAACAGAGGGTCAACTGGACTGGGGAGATAGCCTGGCAAGCCTAAGGTCCTGAGTTCAATCCCCAGTACCAAAAGCAGACAAACAAACTACAACAAAAACAAAAAACAAACAAACAAAAAAAACCCCAAAGGGTCAAGACCAGAACTTCTAGGTAGTTTTCAGAAAATCAGGCTGACATGGACTCAAAGTCTAATCACTGTTCTGACCATTTAGCTAAAAGCTACCTTTAGGTTCATTTTTTCCACTATATATTTGGGTATATCATAAAGAACTTTATAGACTGTCTGGCTGAAATCTTGTAATACTTGCCAGCCATGCATAACACAGCCTCATATTTTCTTTGTGAAGTAGGTTGAAAAATCTACAATTGGAAAAAAAGATTCATCCTCCATAGATGCATACTTGCCAATGAAATTCAGAGAAAGTAGAACCCAAATAAAATACCAAGCATTGACTTTGCAAAACTAGCATTAGTGTGGTAAACTCTGTCACATTTTTGGGCCAAAGGTGCTTTTTCACCAAAGCAATCAACACTTTACTCATTATTTTTCTTCAAAGTGAAAAAGCCTAAATTTTTAATGATTCTGATCAAACTAAAAATACTCAGTTTTGGTGGGGTTTTTTTTTTTAATATTTTAGGGAAGGGTCTACAGAGTGTTCAGAGTCTCACTACTAGATAGAACTTGTAATGATCTGCCTGTTTACAGCCTGTAAACCCAAGAGCTGGGATTATAGGCATGTGCCACCATGTTCAGTCTCAACTGCTGCCTCAGCATGCTGCTGGGGTGGGGCCAGCAGGCAGGCACAGGGATCAAACCCCTGGCTCCTGAGCCTACTTACAGGTACTTTAATCCACTGAGCTATTTGGCTAGCCAAGATACTCAATTTTAGTAATGTTCTACAACCTGTAGTACGTTTAATAAAGCTACGGAGATACACAAAAATAGCATTTTCCCCTCCATTACTCAAATGGCTGCATATAAATCTATCTCTGAAGAACACTAAAAGATCCTGAGGCCCTCTGAAAACAGTCTAACAGAATAATATACACTTGTATATATCTGCATGTAAATGTAAGGAAACCAATGCTACCGAGTGCTAATTACATAAGGTTTGTTAAAATAAACCCATCACTTAACTCTGCTCTGCAAGTGAACCATCTCACTGTTCCTTGGGGATTTTCAACTTGATTCACTATATTATTTATCCAGCTTATACAAAGTGGAAGGTAGTAAAAACTGCCACACAGGCATCTTCCCAAGTGTTCTATTTCTGAATGACTGAATTCTTCTCTGTAAAGTGGGAGAGTTTATTTATTGGTTCCAATACACCAGTTAAAAGCCAACCAGGAGTCAGGGCCCACAACAGGAGACATTCTTTATGAATTCGTTAACCAGGAGACATGTTCACACTACTTTTCCGCTTGCATACTAACCCAGAGTATGGACTGTCCTTATTGGAGACATGTCTCCATAAGCAGTAGGAATGCACTGGAATTTCTACAATGCAGATTTTATGACTTAGGATAGTTTTCCCCAAATATGGCTGATTATTTTGGGTATTTTATTTGAGGCATAAAGACTCAGTTGTATTACTAAACAATTCTTCAAAACAGAAGGGTAAAAGCTCACCGATAATATTTGTAAACAAAAAACCCCAACTCAATGATATTTTAAAAAATACAAATAAAAATAAAGTCTTTGTTTTTACCTTTTCAACTTTAGAAATAAGAATGAGAAATGAATAGAAATGGTAGTCCCCAATGTTGGCATACTGGCAGTAGCACACACAAAAGGCAAAAGCAAGCATGACTTAAATTATGGCTAGAAAGGCTAGATGTGCAAAAACGACAAAACACTATACTGGCTGCAAAAATGGTTCTTTTGCTCTCATGAACTTGACCACCAAGGCGTCAAAACGTCTGGGAGGGGAAAGAAACCAGCTGTCAGGTTCTCCTGCTCTGTGCAAAATGGGGCAGGAGCTAAGACATGAGGGCAGGTAAGGTCTCCTCCTCAAAGTTTCAGTCTCATACAGCAAGGACAGTGAAATCTGATTTTACATAAACTGGATTAGCTCTGCTTTCCCTATGCCTCTATTTCCTCTTAATATCTGATAACATAACACAACACAACAAAACAAAAATAGAGCTTTTATTTCGCCTCAGTTATGCCGGGGCAATGAAGGAAGGGCTTGGAAACAATACAAGGCTTACGGGCTAATGTGGAAACAATACACGGTGACTGGCAGCATACAAGTAGAATGGAAGCCAAACCCAGGAACCTTTCCATTGGAGGTTCCTTGGTGGCCTGCCTTTCATGTCACTCCCAAATCTGAAGATTTCAAAAACTAAAACTTCTAGGGCCAGGGAGATAGCTCAGTAGAAAAAGTACATGCCTGGCAAGCGCAAGGGCCTGAGTTCAATCCCTGGTTCCGTAAAAAACTAAAACTTCTAATTGTTCCATGTTTTGCTTCAATAAAGGAGATAGCTATTCACAATGGGATGTCACAACCAAATCCAATCTTCTACTGGTTTATCAAGTATTTCTTTAGCACTTATTAAATGTGATGAGAAATTTGTATCACAATCCATACCATAATAATCATCAGAGAAAGATTGTGCACATCTGGGTAAAGTATTTAAACAATTTACTATACTTGATTATGTGACAAAAATCAATGAATGCTATCAGTAACTCTGCAAGTAATTAAGTAATTAAGGAGGGAACCCCCCTGTATGCATGAATGGATGAACAAAGCTTTCAGGATAAAGGTGGACAAATTTGGAACACAGGACAAGAACAGACTGAAATGTGGGAAGAGCCATCCACAGGGAAGCAAAATGTTGTTTCTGGTTTCCCTTTAGATGGCACATTTCATGAAAACAAGACAGTATTTTGGTTTTAAATGTAGCCCTAACCTAGTAGTGCAGTGCCTAGAGCATCCTAAGAAATGGACAAACTGGTAGGCCAAGCACCAAAGAGAGTGTGACGATTAAGACAGGTTGCATAAGGGACCACAAAGCACAGAAACGTGACTATTAGTCTGAAGTTCCCACTGCTAGAGCCGAATCTCTGCAAGGAAAGCAGGTAACAGCTATACTAACTTGGCAATGATCATGTCAGGTTTTAGGGAGGAGTGACGGGAGGCAGGAATACTTCATGAACTACTCTACTAAATCAGACAATGGTATAATGAAGGTATAGACTAGAAACCTAACAGGAAAATGGAAATAAGAGGAGATATTAGCACATCATAGTGAAAGATTAATCATATTTGAGATGTTAGAAAACCTGTTTTTTAAAAAAATTTATTTATTGGTATAGGGTCTCACTATGCAGCTTGGACTTATAGTGATCCTCCTGTCTCAGCCTCCCCAGCACTGGGATTCCAGGTGGCACAGTGCGCTTGGGGTTCTGGAGCTGGCATGGCATGCGGTACTGGAGATTGAACCTGGGTCCTTGTCTTCATGTAAACTCTAGTCTTATGTGGTACAATCCTTACCACCTCCATCTTCTCAGTCTGAACAAGTACTCTAATAAAATACCTTGTATCACACAAGCTTTTTTCTTTTTTTAATATCTTTTTTCTGGAAGGAGCAGGTTATTGGAAGTGCAGTGTTAAAATATTGACGGTGCACTGGGGAGTTGAGAGATGGCTATTAAGATTTCTGATCCCTCCCTCAGATTCTCTATATACAACATGGGCTAGGGATCTAGCTCAGTGGTAAAAGTGCTTGTCCAGAGGCCAGGGATATAGCTCAGTGGCAGAGTACTTGCCTGGCAAGCTTGAAGTCCTAAGTTCAATTCCTGGTAACCCTCCACCCCCCAAAAAAGTGCTTGTCCATCACGTGCAGGGCCAAGGTTCAATCCCAGCACCAGGGAGGGAAAAACTATCAGTAACTAGTGCTATGTAGCTCTGATTTTTTTCTTCTTCTAGATTTTAGTAATCTACTAGTACACAAAAGGATTAATCAGACATGAAGCGAACAAATGAATACAAAAATTAACCCACCGAAGATATTTCAGCCAAAGTAAATGTCATTTGGAATAGCTAGTCATAGAGTACACGCCAGGAAGAGTCTTGCAAGCCCAGAGAGCCCAGCACTGTATTTCTAGTTACAAGTGGGATTGCAAAGTGAGGCGGGAAATTTGCATTCCAGGAATATGATAAAATGGGAGAAATCATAGATAAACTCATTTTATCTGCATATAAAAATATCAACTAAATTTTATAAACTCAGTTTCCATAATATTTGAAATTTCTAAAATTTAAACTTATAAAAACAAAGCACAAATTAATAGGCATAATAATTAAAACCAATACCTGAAGAATTTGGTCTCCAGCAAGGAGTCTCCCATCTCTGGCGATGATTCCATCCCTGTAGACTTCCTGGATGACAATGTTTATGAGTGGCGTTTCATTGCCACCCACGATGCTAATTCCTAACTGAATGTATGGATTAGATTTGTGGATTTCTATGGTGGTAATTTCTCCTTCTGGTAAACTAAGTGGCTGTTGTATAGCTGCCAAGTTAAAAAATGGGAGAGGAAGAACAGATAAACAAGGTTTTACATTCTGAGTCTCTCTGGGTAAATAAGACACCTCACATTAACATGTTGATGATTAATAACTAAACATACCACTAGGTCAGGAGTAGAATGACAAAAACACAACAAAGCACTATGTTAAGATTGTTTAGCTTGGCATGGTGACTCCAGGGATGCTGTAATCCTAATACCTGGCAGGCTGAGGCAGGAGTATCATGACTTTGAAGCTAGGCTAGGCTATAAAGTAAGATCACAACCAGCCCAAATTATCTAGTGCCAGCCTGTCTTAGAAAAAAAAATCCAAAGGTCATCCGTAAGTAGCTAATAAATCATTACAACCTGTCTTATCAGTGGGATGACATAGTGATCTGATGAACACTGACACAGAGTTATCTTGTTTTTGCCCCATATGACAGGAAAAAGTCTGAATAAAGAAAAAAGTATAAACAGTGCTGGGTAGCAGAAAGTAAATCTTTGGTATATAAACTCACAAGTGCTGAGAAAGTAGCTAATATCAAGAAAAGAGGTGGATCTGGAACTAAGTCTCAGCAGAAAGAAAAGGTCATGTCCATGGCAATAAAAACTTGAATATGTTAAAGGAATTTGTGAGAGTAAAATGACTTCTGAAAAGTACCTGGGCCAATTACCAACACGTGGCCAAGATTTATGACTAGAGGCTCTGTCTGTTTCCCAGCAGAGTGGGCAGATAGAATAGCAGCGGCACCAGAGAGTATGATGTTACACAGCCCGCTCAGCGAGTCAGAGACTGTATTTCCAGTCACCTGCTGGCTGTATGAATTTGATCATTTTATTTCAAGCTTCAGCTTTCTTGTGTTGTAAAAACAGCCTAAAGTTGTTGCGTCTAATTAATTAGTTCATAGAATGTGCTTATTAGCACAGTATCTGACACGGTATAAGCACTTAATTTAAGCTATTATTCTTGTTTTGGTTGTTCTTGATGATGCTGATTTTACATGAGGAGATTTTGCATGTTCATGTTTCTGAACACATACACATGAATACTGTAGCAAGAAGTATGTGAATGACTAGCAATTCACGGACTTCAACAGAAAAGGGATGAGGAAGGATCACCTTCCTCCATGGTAAGACTTGTGTTTTATTTCTAAAATGCACGTATGTATTTGTATATCTATTTTTGTTAGATATACAGAAGAGGGTGAAATGATGTAGTATCTCAAAGTAATTTTTAAAGAGGACAAAGGTACATGTTGGAGGTCTACAGGGAAGGAAGGCAACAGAGGAAGTACACAAGAAGGATATGAACTGCACATACTGTCAGCTCCGGCGCTCTCCTCGAAGGCAGGGTTGTCCAGGCCAGGCTCCTCAGAACAGATGGGAAGACACGCTAATGTTGAGTTCCGCTCGGTGGGTCCTGTGCCTGTCCCCATCCCCGAACAGTCAGTGTCTGGGGACAAAGTACCTGCAGGATCTATTACAGTGGATCCACTTTCATTTTCAATCTCCATCTGAGTTTTACTAGTTTTCCTTTCCTCTAGGGCAATTCTCCGATGAGAAGCTCCAGGACATCTATAAAGAGTAGTTTCCAGATGATTTGGAAAGGAAAAAAAGGAAGGTGTGAATTAGTAGCTTATACCTCAAAACAAGAATAACAATGACTTCTATGCAAAAAGAACCTAGAAGTACTCACAAGTAGTATGTAATTCTGACCCTAATCTCTACTCATAATAACACCTTATCATTCTACACAGCCAAATCCAAAACAAAAAGTCTTGCCAAGTACAGTGATTTGGTAAATACCTCAAAGAATACTTTAGCAAAATAAATAAATAAAATCATATTCAGGTATATAACCATCACCAGAAGACATCCCAACAGCTGTTTTTGTACTGCAAGAATGATTCTGAAAGTCACATTATGTCACCCTCTTTACACGTGAACTGTCTCAAGCACAGGAGTGGCAATTAGCAGTCTTCTTCCACCATGAATGGTTTATCTTTAGACCTTGAGTAGCTATGATGCCGCCTTACTCACGCTCTGTGGCCACGTTACGCTTCATTCTTTAGTAGATCCCAGTACATCTGAAACCTTACAACTTGCAGTATGGCATAGGAAAGAGCCAAGTAAGTTTTGACAGACACATCAGACAAAAATACACATCAGTCTCTCACGCTGTAAAATCAGAATGTGTAATGGCATTACAGATGTAAAATTGAAGAATAAATTCAAAGTATACTTGGGGAACACAACCACAAAGAACAGTGAATATACTTGTTTTTATTTACTTAAGTGAACAGGAAGAGCACAAAAGAGTTTGTTTAAATTAAAAACCAATGAAAAGTCTGGCTAAATAGCTGGAAGGGCCAGTCAAATAGCTCAGTGGATTAAAGCAGGGGCCAGGAGTCAGAACCCCCATGCTGGCCCTGCCCCTGGGGTGCACTGAGATGGCAACTGAGACTGGGTGTGGTGGTGTTTGCCTGTAATTCCAGCACTTGGGAGGCTGTAAACAGGAGGATCACTATGAGTCCAATCTAAGCAGTGAGACCCTGTACACTCTGTCCTAAAATACACACCAAAAAAAAAAAAAAAAAAGGTTTGAATCAAAGCTTTAGGGCTGGGGAGATAGCTCAGTACCATAAGTGCCTGCTTGGCAAGCACAAGGTCTCAAGCTTGATCCCTGGTACCACATGCCATGCCGGGCATGTTGTGCCAACCTGAAACCAGGCACAGTGGCACGTGTAATCCAGTGCTTGGGAGGCTGAGACAGGAGTATCACTACAAATCTGAATGTGTAGCGAGACCCTGTATCAAATAAGATAGGAAGGAAAGAAGGAAGGAAGGAAGGAAGGAAGGAAGGAAGGAAGGAAGGAAGGAAAGAGAGAGAGAGAGAGAGAGAGAGAGAGAGAGAAAAGTAGGTAGGTTAAATAAAAGCTTTATACAACAGACACTAAGAGTGATGTTCAGGTACCATCTCCTTGTCCTTGACTGGAAAAAGTGACAACTAATGCCCAGTTTGAAGAGCAGGAGGCAGACATGGGATTGTCCAAGAAGAGCTATGCCTACCCTTTGGAGGGGTGGGTGGCCATAGCCCACAGGCTGAGTGTTGCAGCCCTTCAAATGACAGTATTTTAAAAATCCAACACTTTAAACAAAATGAAACACAGAATTTGATATAATTAAAACTGAAGGGCTGGCGAGATAGCTCAGCAGACTAAGCACCTGCTTAGGCAAGCACAGAGACCAAGGTTTGATCCCTGGCACCACATGCTGCACTGGCCCTGTCCTAGGGAAGACTGAGCTGGCCACCAAGACTGGACATGGTGGCACATACCTGCAGTCCCAGTGCTGGGGAGGCTGAAAACAGGAGGATCACTATGAGCCCAAGCTGCATAGTGAGACCCTGTACCAGATAAATATATATATACATGCATACATATATAAAATAAAACCGAAAGCTACCCAAACCATAAAAATAGGTTTTCCTGCATGAAGTAAACCTTTTTATATTTCATGTTCTTGAAAAGATTGCTCAAAATTCCTCTATTCACTTTTTCCCTTCACTTCTTGTTTTCTGCGTAGCTTAACACAGCAGGGGACAACAGATTTTCCCTTCTGCATTGTTGTGCAGCACATTAGAGAATGTTCTGGCAAAGATCTGACAAATATTTGTGAAAATGAGATAATAGAAAATGTTACTTTTGTCAACTAATCCAACTGAATTAGAAATCCATTTTCACAATATTACTCTAACAACAAAAAAATCTTGAGGCAAAAACTAGACCATGAAAATATTGGGACTGAAAAGATAAAGATCTCATCTCAAAAATATCAGATGAGTAAAAAACTAGTCTTCAAAGTAAAAACATAGATCAGGAACAGGAAATGAAAAGTAAATATAAAATGTGAACATCTGGGAATTAGCTAATAACTGTATCCTCTTCCACCTTCCCTGACTAAATAATTGCAGGCCTATTTAATAGTGTTATTACATATATAAATCAACTTTAAATAAAAGTTGATAGAGAGGTGAAAAAACAAGAAAACTTGTATTCCCAATAGGTCATCAAACTGCTAACAAGAATGGGAAACTG
>NDGM011095680.1:0-17753 GCA_002564305.1 Octomys mimax | reverse complement strand
GTAGCTCACACCTGTAAAACTAGCAAGAGGAATCTGAGGAAAGAGGATCCCAAGTTCAAGCCTAATCTGAGAAACTTAGTGAATTTAGCAAGACCCAAAATTTTAAAATGGGGGCTGGCCAAAATAGCTCAGTAGATTAAAGTGTCTGCAAGCAGGCACAGGGCCTGGGGTTTGATCCCCTGGCCTGCTGTGCTGGCCCCACCCCCAGGACATGCTGAGACTCGATTGAGGCTGGGCATGGTGGCGCACACCTGTAATCCCAGCACTTAGGAGGCTGTAAACAAGAGAATCACTAGGAATCCATCTAGTAGTAAGATCCTGAACACCCTGTAGACTCTTCCCTAAAATACAAAAAAAAAAAAAAAAAAAAATTAAATTAAATTAAAAAGGGACTGGGGATATTGCTCAGTGCAAAGACTCCAATATCTGGTAAAACAAAAACAAAACAAAACACCGTGTGAATGATGTCAAGCACAAGCAATGGTGGGCAGGGAGGACAATGGCTGCAGCGGCCTGAGTCCCCAGAGGGCTGACCTCAGGGACATCACTTCCCTGGGGGGCCCAGAAGGAGAGGATAATGTCTTGGTTACTTTTCTCTCATTGCTGAGACAAAATACCCAACATCCAAAGTTGAAGGAGGAAAGTTTATTCAGATCATAATCTGGGGAGGGTTTGGTCTATAGTCAGCTGGCTCCAAAGCAGGGTGGCATAGAATGGGGGCCACAGTTCCTTGATCTCAGTCAACATCTCGAAAAATGAGAAGAATGCAGACAAAGCTGCCAAGCCATAACAGATCATCTGGAGTCCAGCAGCCAATGAAGTCATTTTTTTTCCAGGAGAAATCTCCCTAGCCTGGTCTTTACTGGCAGGATTTCTATCAGCCTTCTGGTCTTCTGAGCTCTGACCAGGATCTGTGATGCAGAGCAGCCAAAGCTGCTCCAGCTCTGCTCTTTCAGGTGACACCTCTGAGCCTTTCCAAACTCTGCCCACAAACTATTCCCAACGGCTCTTGAACCACATGGTCAGGTGTACTCACAACGCCCCTACTCCTGGTACCAAATTCTCTCTTAGTTACTTTACTATCATTGGTAAGACAAAATACCTAACACCCAAAGTTAAAGGAGGAAAGATTTATTTAAAATCCCAGTTTGTGGAGGTTTCAGTCCTCAAATCAGCTAGACCCAAGAAAGTATGCGTGGCATAGGAGACAACAGCTGAAGGCCGAAGACGACAACAAAAGCAACCAGAGCAGAAAGGGGGAAGAGCAAGCCTCACTTTTTCTCTTATATTGTAAAGAGGCTACCACCCACTAGGGTGGTTCTAGCACTCACATCATCTCTATTGCCTTTCCTCTTCCACAGAATGGGAAGTTTACCAAGCAAGGACCCTGGCTCCCTGCTGAGTTGCTTAAATTTCTAAACTTCTGAAGCTGACACAAGATATCAATGAGTACAGGTACCCTGGGTCTCTTTTCTCAAAGCAACATCCTTGTATACCTTGAGGTCACATTGGGGTGGTACCTGCCTAACATTTGAGATGTCCTCAAGTTATCTTTCCTATTATCTAGGAACAAGGCACTGGGCTTTTTCTTTCCCCTGGTAGAGATTGAACACAGGACCTTCACACTGAACTTCTTGTCTTGCCTTTATTTATTTTTTTTTTTTGAAACAGTCTCACTAGGTCATTAAGTTGCCAAGTCTGGGTTTAATCTTGTGATGCTCCTGCCTCATGCTCTAGAGTGCTGTGATCACAGGTGCGCACCACCACACCCAGCCCTTGACTCCTTTTTTAATGCATTAGCCTTTTTAATAGCCATACTTTCTTTGGATCCAACTTTACGTGTGTTTCATTTCTGGCCAAGCTGCAATTATTTTTAATCCTTCACCTTTGGTTTGTTCCTGACTTCATTGTAGATCCAGCTAAAGGCAAGCAAAATTATCCATGTCACATCTATACTTGGGTTGTCTTGAAATGTCCTCCACCAAATCAATTAGTCTTCTACCTCTAAATTCAAGCTCACAGAACAAATACGTCAGGACTTGACACATTGTAGACACATTGTTGGCAAACCTCTGGCTTACTTTCCAGTAGAGTCCTTGTTCCCAGGTGAAACCCCTAAGCCTGGCCTTTACTGTCTACATTCCTACCAACATTCTTGGCTTCTAACTCTGACTAGACTCACCCCTCACACTCCAATTCCAATATTATAGGATTTTTTTTACCCCATATCTCCAAAGGCTTCCACACTTCTCCCACAAAACTATTCTGAAAAACTTGTGAACTACCAAGGTGCAGTCACATCTCCACTACTAGGTTAAAATACCCAACCTTTAAAACATAAAGAACAAGATGTTTACTTGGTTCAGATTTCAGAGGCTTCATCTTATTGTTACATGGGTCCAGAGCAAAAAGTACATGGATAAAGGACCTGCTGGAGAAGAGCTACTCAGGACAGCCAGAAAGCAGAGAAAGGGAAGGGGCTAGGAACACAAAAACACCCTCTGTCATGCCCACACTGGTCCACTTCTTCTAACCAGGATCCACCATTTTTTTACAATTTTTTAGTATGGGGTCTACAAGGTTTCACTACACAGATTGGACTCATAGTGGTCCTCCTATTCTTAGCTGGATCCACCTTTCAACAGCAGATCCAACTAAACTTATCAATGGAGAACAGTTCCCCTATGATCCAATTACCACCTCTAAACACATGAAACTTTCAGGGAACATTTTAGATCTAAGCCACGAGGGCCATATCAGTACAACCCGCCCTGGTCTCCCAGACCAGCTCCAACATGCCTCTCACCGTGCTACTATTCAGAAGTCCTCAACACACACAGAACCAACCTCCCGAGGCCCAGGCTAGTCACATGACTTTTATTTTCAAGTCAGTATAAAACTCTGAGCTCCTCTGCATGTACTCATCCACCCTCACACAATTCTTTCCAGTATCTCTGTATTCTATAATTACACAGATTAGGGTTTCAATTTTCACTGCTTAGCATCTTCCATTGGTGCTCACAGCCCACAACCATTTTGACATCTTACCTCCCCCTCCTCCTTCCTAATTTAATGTTATACTTTCTTCAAAATTTTTAAAAGATGTGTTTATTGATCAACAACCTGCATATAAAAGCAGAAACTTTGAAACCAGTAGAAAACAACACAGGGAAAACACTTAAAGCCATAGCAAAGGCAAAAGTTTCCTGAACTTCAATAGCTAGGAAGTAATATCAAGCATCCGCACATTACATTAAATTGGAAAGCTTCTGCACAAAGGAAATGAAAGACAAATAAAGAGACAACTACAAAACAGGAGAGAAACTTACCACCTGATAAAGGACTAACATTTAGAATAGAAAAATAAGTCAAAAATTTACCCCTGTAAAAAAATTAACCTCTGTAGAACAATGCCCAGATCAATTGAGTATATGCTTTTTAAAAACAGCAAATGTCCAGTAAGTATATGAAAAAAAGTGTTCAGCATCTTTAGCCATTAGGGAAATGTCGATCAAAAGAACTCTTAGATCTCTCATCCAGTCACGATGACTGTCATCAAGAATACAAAAGTAACAAATACTGGAGAGGATGTGGAGAAAAACAAGCTTTCTCCATCACTAGTGGGGACATAAGTGCGTACAACCAGTATGAAAAACAGCATGGAAATTCCTCAAAAGTGAAAAGTAGCAATTCCATTCATTCCCGCTATAACTCTCCTGGGCATATTCATGAATAAAATAAAGACTAGGGTGATATGTAAGACTGTGGTGACATATGCATGCCTCCATTTGTACCAGAACAACTCACAATTTGGAAGCATTGCAGAGTCCTGTCAAGAGATGACTCAATAAAGAAAGTCATATATATATATATATATATATATATATATATATATATACATACTGAAANATATATATATATATATACTGAAAGAAGAATGAAATCCTTCCATGTGCAGGAAAGTGGATGGAAACTGAGACTGTCATCTTAAGTAAAATATATCTTTTCTCTTGTATGAGAAATCTAAAAAAGAAAGGAAGAAGGAATAGAAAACTAGCATGTAGGCACCTGGAGATGTGGAGGGACTTGGAGAAGGGGAAAGGAATGGAGAAAGGGGGAAAGAGAGGGAATGATCGAGACGTGTTCTGTGATATGCCAGTTTCCCAAAGTGAGCGTCACTGTTGTCTACTACAGACATGCACCAATAAAAGAAAATGCACTTGCTGCTGGCTCTCTGGAGAGGAGGTTGGGAGGGGCTGGAGTACAGCTATTTCTCATGCAAAGTAGATAAAGGAGAAGTCTCTCAGTGTTTGACTCTAGTCTGTCAGGCTGCTGCGACTGCCCATCTCCAAGCAGGTTAAGCCAGAGCGCCATGCACAAGGGACAAAGGGTGTCTCGATTCTCTGGATGATGCGACCTGCATCAGTGAGTTCTCCAATACCTGGTACAGAAAGATCAGTGTGCAGTGCCTTTACTGGCTTCTCAGAGTTCTTATTTCCTTTGATAAATGAGAACAAATTAATAAGTAAAAATAAATGTAAAGTTTGCCATATCATTGCCAAAATGAAACAGTGGCCCTGAGCTCAAAAATGCAGACAGTGCTGGTTCTGAAATCTCCCTATTTGCCTTTCAGCTGAGGATATTTATTAAGAAACTTTCCAATAGTGACATTCATTGTTTCTGTTTTGAAAGAATTTTGGGATCAAGTTATTACAGAGCTTTGGCATCCTTGGGAGAAAAGAAGAGAATAAATTCAAAAATACCAATGAGAAATGGACCACGCTGGGAGAAGGCCAGAGCAAGTGCCCAGGGTGTGCGAGGGACAGCGTGAGCAGGCTTGGGCAGCACTCTGGGAGGCGCTGGAATGTCCGCCACGCCCAGCGGCAAAGGCACAGCGAAAGCCAGGGAGAAGCTCCGTGGAGTGAAGGCGTGGGGACAAAGTAACTCGTGTCCTGAAAATTGTCAATCCGACAGATGCACATGCAGGCAACGTCATCAGTCCAGCGGGGAAGGCAGCAGAGCAGGTGCTCACTGTGAGTCGCAAAGACGTGGCAGAGGTCTCCAAGTCAATAAGCCTCACCGAGAAAGGGCAATGTCACTGCTTTCTGTTTGCTTCCATTTTGGTTGTCACCAAAACTCATGAAAACTCCAGGGACATCAGTTATGATACACAGACAACCCTGCACCTCACCTCCCGAGCTTCACCACTTACGTCAACCCAAGTTAAACATAAAACCTGCTTTACTACATGAAGCTACCTGTAGGGAGCGTCGCAGGGATCAGAAGCTGCAGCTAGCCATCTTGGTATAATATCTAGGCATATCAGAAACACCAGCAGCCCAGACTGATTTTAGCTATGTCAGGGGTTTATCTATGTCAGGGGTTTACCATTATCTTAGAAAGATGTATTTAAAAGAAAAATAAATAGATATTATGACAAAACAAAGTATGGCACTGTATAAAACACCTTGCAATTGCTCCCACTGTGAAGGCATTCTAATGAACAATGGCAGACTTGCCATCAGAAGCCTTTGTAAGAAATTGAGATGGCGATGAGATGGTCATGGCTTATAAACTTAAACTATTTTGAGAGTATTCAAACTTACCATTATTTTACAAAATCTACTTTAGAATAATCAAGCATGATGATCTCCTGAAAGCCTAGGACTTCAGCGTGCCTGCGTTTCCAGGGCACACCTCAGGTGCCCTGCCTTGTTCCCCACAGGCGTGCAGAGGTGTGCGCTGAAGCCTGGGCACACAGCATGTGCCTGGCACCCTAGCCCTCTGGGCGCAGAGGCAAGAAAGCCACAAGCTCCAGCACAGCCTGGGCAACTTAGCAAATGACCAAGACCCTGTCTCAAAATAAAAACTTCTTTTTCTAAGGCTGAGATTGCAGTTGAGTGTGTAGGACCAAAAACTGAAACCAAAGCACTAATTCTCTGCTTTTGTGTTTGCAAACACATTTCTTCTTAGAAAGGCATTGATTTCACTTATATTAACGGAGTGAAGAACTTGACTGTATCTACAGAGCTAACACCAGTGAATTGTAAAATGCCACTGTTTTGTACTTTTACATTTTACACACGGTTACTGCAAATTCTTTTTTTTTTTTCAGTGTATTAAAAAATGAGTAACATGAACTGAGCCCTTTTCGTGAAATTGAGAAGTGCTTGTTATTGCAGAGTTGTGAAGAGCCTTCGGCAGCCTGCTGTAAGCCTTTCGTCGTCATGTTAAAATCTGTCAGAGCATCAGTTTGTGGCACCTTCCGTCACATATCCCTTAGAGTGCCAGCTGTCGGATGATGGGTTTTCTTTCTCAGAGAATTATGTTGCTCAAGGAGGAACTATTTCTGACATTCAGAATTTGACTTCTGTCTTGATTGGCCCCTGCCACATTTCAATATAAAATTAGTGGAAGTGTGTACACTTGTCACTACTGTCGTTTTTGTGGTATTACTGAACACTCATTGCATGGAAACACAAAATGAACTTGAGGCGTGTTGTATCAACACAACAGGAATTACATATTTATGCATGAGATCTGTTCTTATCTCTCAGAGAAAGAAGCCATTATTGTTATGTCAGAACGGCTTCGGGCCCATAACCATTTGTACTATATTAATACATGAAGCATTTCTTTTCATTATGAATTTCAGTAGAAGATAAATGTGAGATTATTTATTTAATAATGTAAAAGAGAAGTAGTTTAGAGAAAAAGCAGGATATTTTGCATTAGCTTTATCTGTTAAATCACATGAATAGAAATGGCACTTATTTTTTAAACTATCTCGAAATTGCTTCAGGGTGTAGACAAACACGATGGCTATGCTTAGTTCATCGCTTCCTGCAGCGTTTCCTGAAGACACCGCTTGACTGAAGACAGCCAGGCTATTCACTTAGTGCTAACGCACCACTTCCCAAGTCACGTTCCGAGGAACACACTCTCCTTCGTTGCACACATCACACAGGGACGCGGGGCCAAGAAAACCGATTTAGCCTCAGAGCCCCGAGGGGGTCAGAGCGTTCGGCGTCTCTAGAGGTCCTGTACTGCGTCATTTCCTGAATATTCTGGGCCACAAGCCACAAACAATTTCTGTTTTCTGTTGAAAATCAGTGTTCTAGGACCACTGTTTAGAAAGTGCCTCATAGCAAAAATGAAATACCCACCTCTACACTGGTCATCATGCAAACACCAATTATTGCAGAAATAATCAAGCAAATATTTTTGCAAAATAGGTCCTTCCAGTCATCTACACTTTAACCACAGCTAACAGAAATTAGCTTTTGTGCAATCTGATTTTACATGAGATATGACTAAAACATTCGGTATAGCCTAACAGTTGATTTTTAAAGAGGTGAAAATGTCTTAAGTCTATTCTGATTTTTCATACTCATTTGAAAATTTGGCAAATAGCAATCAATTAATGAGAAGTTTCATTTACATTGATAGATATAAAAATATTTGAAGAATTTGAGATCACTTTTTTCTAATAATTTATTGGGGACAGATGTAAAACATATAGCCTCCACTGGTCAGCACCCAAGAATCCTGAATATCAGCAGCAGAGTAGCAACAGATTCACAGGAAAGCAAAGGTCAAAACTTAGAAATGGGGGCCGGAGAGATGGCTCAGTGGAATAAGCACTTCCCTGGCAAGCGCAAGGGTCTGAGTTCAATCCCCAGCTCCAAAAAAAAAAAAAAAAACTTAGAAATAAACATTGACTTATGAGGTTTACAGTGAATATTGTATTTCACTGGGTAGAATTAACTGATAAATTTTCAGACTCTGCAGGTTATTGGTTTCATTTTCTTGTTATGGATTTTCCCTTAAAAGTTGGCTTACTTTCAAATAGTGCCAAGCAGGCATATCACTTGACTGTGCAATATACAACACTGTTCATGATAAAGTTTCTTTTGAGAAATACAACTTCAAATAACATGCAGATTATAAACCGACAATATCATAATGTCTACATCTTTAACTTTTTTTTTATTTTTAGGGAAGGGTCTATGGGGTGTTCAGGGTCTCACTCTCAGATCGAACTTGTAGTGATCCTGCTGTTTACAGCCTCCCAAGTCTTGGGATTACAGATGCGCACCACCACACCCAGTCTCAATTGCCATCTCAGGGTACCCTGGGGGGCGGGACCGGCATGGCAGGCCTGGTGATCAAACCCCCAGCCCCTGCACCTGCTTGCAGGTGCTTTAATCCGCTGAGCTATTTGGCCAGCCCTACATCTTTAAATTTTTAATGGCAAAGTATCTACTCCTTTTAAAGATTTTACAAACTTTAATATTATAATAAATACACTGAATAATTTTAAAACAATAGTGAGCTCCACCAAAATATATTTGAACTATTTTGAACAACCTAGCCATTCATACTATACTACACTGGTATTAACAAGGACAATAGGGTCCAGCGAGATAGCTCAGCGGACCATGCACCTGCTTGGGCAAGCACAGGGACCAGAGTTCAATCCCCAGTACTGCATGCTACATTGGCCCCGCCCCCGGGGCATGCTGAGCTGGCGACAGAGTCCAGGCGTGGTGGCACAAGCTTGTAATCCCAGAGCTGGGGAGGCTGAAAACAGGAGGATCATCACGAGTCTGACCTGCATAGTGAGACCCTATACCAAATACATAAAATGGAAAAAAACAAAGACAACAAAGCTTTATGAATTGTTTAAAGTTTTACCCACATAAACATCCAGTGTTCAACTAAAAAAACTTACTGGAAACTTTCAAAGCTATTTATTTTCCGACTATATTAATAGAAAATACTGGAGATAAGCCAGCCTTTTGCAAGGTGCACGGGTTGTGTCACTCTGTTCGCTGGCGCTCTCAATTCCCCGGTGCTGAACATGCGTGTCCCCCAGCCCCAAGCTCACAGGCAGCGCCACCGCACCCTGCTTTCAGGTCCGCAGCTCTACTGTCCCCCACTCTCTCAGAAGTTACCCAGAGGCTTGCCTTAGGCGTCAGCTGCAGAGTAATGTTCACGAGTTTGTGAGAGAGATTTCCTCTAAGGAGACATTTTTTTTTGCCCTCCTCTTCATTTATCATTGTGTTCAAGGTAGAACTGGGCCTGCAGAATGCCTGACCCTCCCGAAAGTGAAATGCTGCCACACCAAGTCCCCTCAAAGAACAGGCGGTCATGGTCCCTGTGCCCTGCCCAGGCCCTCTGTGCAAGGGGCTGGGATCCACCTTCACACAAGGAATGGCTTCGCGCCCTTCCTGGTCCCTGGCTGGTTCCAGGAGGCCTTGCGCCCTGACCTTCGTGCTTAGGGCAGCTGACCCTTCCCTTCCCTTTGAAGCGCATCTCAGTTCGCTCCCCTCCTTCCACATGCACACTGATGAAACCTTTAGGCGCGTGCTTCTAAGGAGTTTGGAAGAAAACTGTTTGAACCTGGGCTCAGGCTATGAATGTCACCACATGACAGCTTTTAATCCTATAAAAGCCTTCAAATTAGGTCAGGCTGTTTCCTGTCTTACAAGTGAGTTAGCTGAAATTCGGAAAGGTTAAATAAAATCCCAAAGTCCTTCCCTTAGGAGTTGTGGAGAAAGAATTTTCACTCAGCCCTTTCTGATTTAAAATCCACAGTCAGTTCCACAATATTCGATCTTTCATCATAGTCAATAAGCAAAACAGCCTTGGCGCATCATGTTTCCGTGACCACCTGGAGCAGCAGTCCCCATCCAGGTTCAAAGAGAGGCCCCACATCCATAAGAAGAGGTTAATTTTAGCCAAAAATATTCTTTAAGACCTTGAGATTTTACAGCCTTCAAGAATCTCCAATCAAGTATGGGTCGTTTTTCCCATTTTTTTCAAACTTTAATACCCTTAACCTCAACTTTAGGCATCTGAACAATGCATCCTCACAAGTTACGCCTCAGTTTTAATCAAAGTTACACTTTTTGCTGTCTCATGGCCATTTAAATTAATCATGCCCTACTTGAACGTTAACTCTGGGGCCACAGTAAATTGCAAGCACCACTATTCACCTATATCCACGAGATGAGCCAAGGACACCCATCTACCCAGGCGCTGTATACGCTGTATTTGAGCAAACAAAGAACCACTGTTATTCACTGGGACTTAATTGCTTAGCATCAAATACAGTTGCTTTTGCAATTTCTATAGTAAAAGCAAACCAAAAGAAGCCACAAAATTTGCTGAAGAGTAAGCTTTATCCTTATAGTTTAAGTCCATTCAACTTACCACATAAAACATTAAAATGTTCTATAATATTTTAGATTTTCTTTGCCACATTTTTCTCATATCTCCACCAGAAATACTTGCTAAACGTTTTACCAATAAGTCAAACAATCTTCTAGAATTGAGACAATCATAAGAAAGTTTCAAACTAAAAGAATTTAAGCATATCATTTAATTAAATCAAATCAACCTATTTTCTAGTAATGAAATTTCATTTAGCATTTTACTAGTCAGGAAAGCTACAAAACTCATTGATTTTAAGGTTGTTGACTAGCAAACCATGGAAACAGAGGCTGGCTAGTCCAACTTTCCCAGCCTGATTGCCATTCTTCTGTCCTGTCAATTACATTATACGCGAGTACATGCTAGGTCTCGCAAGGCTTACCGTCAGCCTCTCGTCTAAATTCTTGTCTAAGCTTCCTTTTTCATGCTTTTCAAATTCCATGTTGAGAGATGAGAGAAAAAGAGAGAGAGAGAGAGAGATTCAGATTCTGTGTAGAAAATGATTTGACGTGCTTACATGTTGGATATTGCTGGACATTCCAAGTTGTGAAAGCCTAGGACACTATCAGAAAGCCCGGGCGATAATTTCTGGTTAGCTAGTGTTTCTATTTATAGATGTTCAAACCCCATAAACAGAGCACTTAACAGAAGCCAGGCAGCTGGCCTTACATAACGATAAATGTCACTAAATATAAAAGCAATCTCTTAGATGGGAGAATTATCCACCACGTTAGGTTTCCTAAACCCAAAAACATCTATGTGACAATTACTACCAAAGAATTCATTAATACCTGTCAGAAAGAAAATATATTCTAAGATGAGACCAAATAAATCAGTTATTAAAGGAAAAACAGTAAGCTTAAAGCAAAAATGAATCAAACAGCTTAGATCTTCTAAATTCCATTTGGCAGCCTGGTAGTGCAGACATGTATGAGATACTTTACAAATAAAAAATGATGTTGCTTAAAAAGAAAGAACAAGGAAATAAGAAATTAAAACCATACAAGCACACAACACACACAGAGTACTGCCACCTTCGTCCCATGAAATATCATTAAATAAAGGTGATGCTTTCCTTCACAAAATTAATATTGTTCTTCTTTTCCATGAGAAACAAAATTATATCATCGGAGATAAAATTTATTTTTCCAATGAGACAAATATTTTCATAATTATTTTTAAAAATATACATGGCTTTAAAAAGTTAATTGTACAGTTAATTAATTGTAGTTAAATCTGCTTATATTTCTGGAAAGACTGCTATGCAGTGACAATAAAAGAATAAAGATGTGCTGTAGAATTTTCTTTTTTATTTATCACAGAGGAAGCTACGATGCATCTCTGTGGTGGCTTCAACTCTCAGTCTACAGTAAATGTCCCTTAACACCTGACTTTGACCTTTACTCAAATGTCTTGCCAGTGTTTCTCTCACTTCTTAAGAAAACTTAACAGGAAATGTGGCAGGAGACTGGGCCTGCAATGACCTTAGCGGCTTGGCCCAGGCAGGGCTGCTCCAGCCCATCTTGCCTCTCAATGAAAGGGCTGTGGCTCCAGAGGTGAAGCATTTGGAGAGAAACTATCTGTTCCTGCTGCAGTGCAGTGAATTCAGAAACCCAAGCAACAGATTTGTGGGCCGGAGACCTCCCCTTCAGCCTCCTCTTTGAATTCCAGAAAACATACAGTATGGCTGCTGGGAAATGAAAGTCTAAAAGGTTCATTAGTATGCAAGGAATGCTCAAAAGCAGAGACAATTGTGGAAAATTTACATGAAGGAATTCCCAAGAACCTAAAACGAAGGAATTTGTGCTGTGGCCACATAAAGAAACTCCATTCTTGTTCAGCTTGCTAGTTTAATGGCTGCAGATAAAACCAAGACCGAGGGAGGAGAAGAGCAAACGATATGCGTGGTGCAGGGTTGGCCTGGGGATGAAGAGCCAGGACGGACCCAGGAGTGTGATGAGTACCGGAAGTGGACGAGGGCCATCCTAGGTGCAGGTGGACTTTTGAAAAGTGATTAATGATCAGCAGACCACCCCTCGCTCGAGGGGTGCATGCAAAGGGCTCCACCCCAGCACTGAAAAACCAGGTACAATCCCTAGAGTTCAGCCACCAATGAAGGCCCACTGTGGGCGAAGAGTAGGACTCAGGTACTTGGAGACAGCACCCTTTCTGGAACTCATCCTGTCCCAGTTATGGCTTGGGGACTGTCTATATGACCTTAGTTAATTCTTTTTTTTTAATGTATTTAGTGCAGGGTCTACAGGGTCTTACTACACAGATCGGACTCGTAGTGATCCTCCTTTTTTCAGCCTCCCAAGTGCTGGGATTACAGGCTTGCACCACCAGGCCTAGTCTCAATCACCATCTCAGTGCGCCCCAGGGGTGGAGCCAGCATGGCGTGCTGGGGATCAAACCCTGCTCCCTGCGTCTGCCTAAACAGGCACTTTAATCTGCTGAGCTATCTGGCCAGCTCTCAATTAATTCTTAAAACCACTCTAAAAGGTAGAAATGATTATTTTCCCTGTTGTCAGGGAGTGGATCATATCACCCCCAAAATTCAGATTTTGGATCTAATTCCCCAATACTGAGATGATGACTGCGTTTAGATTCAGGTCCTCTAAAGAGGTAATCAGGGTGGAACAAGGACCTTCAGAGCGGGCTGAGTCCGGTGTGACGCTGTCTCCAGCAGAGAAGAGACACAGATACCAGGCTCCCTTGGGAATCTGATGAGCAGGCTCAGGAAGCGACAGCCACCCGCACGTCAGGCAGAGGCCACGGCACCCCTCAGTTATGGGCTCCCGTCCTCCAGAAGAAGGAAAAAGTGAGTTCCTGCTGTTTAAACCACTCAGCCTAAGCTGGGGAGCATGGCACAGGGCTTAATCCCAGCACTCTGGGAGGCCCGGTATGGACAATTTAGCAACTCAGTGAGACCTATCTCAAAAAAAACTTAAAAATAAGGGAGGCAGGAAGAGCCTTCTCACTGTAACTCAGCGAGAAGGCTCTGGATCAAATTCCCAATACTGCAAAAATAAATAAGCAAGTCGCTGTATCTGTTGCTCTAGCAGCCCTGCCTATGAACACACCACTTCCTGCCCTGAAAAATCAAGATGCAGCTACACAGACAGCAAATGGGAATGGGGCTCCTAGCCCAGGCTTCCCTCTGGCCACTGTCTACGTTGCACTGTGTACCTCTGGATGTGCTGTTTCATCCTAGATGGACCAGTATAAGCAGAGAAAGTGCAGCAGCACTACACGCAGTAGCACACACTCTCCATTCTCAGCGATGCGCTTCGATATGTTTTATCATTCAAGGACAGGAGCTTCTCTTGGGTAAATTACGACTTGCAGAGGTGGACTCTGATCCACTCATCAGGCGGCACAGAAGCTGAACCCCATTGGTCTTCATTCAGTTCATCTGTCACAGAAGCATGGTCCTGCCCCCGATGAGGTCAGTCTTCCTGATGTTTCCTCCCCAGAGACGTCATCTAGAGTGGCAAGCGCACCCCACCCCATCCACGCCTTCACTGCTTTGCTTCCATAGCCCTTATCTTCTCTGGTGTTAAGCTATTTCACAATACATTTTAATTTTATGTACATTTCATATTTGAAGTTTGTCTTCCATCCACTAAAGTATACTATGATTTCATCCAAGCACTTAGAACATAGCAAGGACAAATGGGTCCTTATAAAAGAAAGAAGATAGGAGGAAAAGGGCAGAAAGAAGGAAAGGAAGAAAAGAAGGAAGGAAAGGAGGGAGGAAGGGTGAGAGGCGGATGGAGGAAGAAGGGAAGGGAAGAAAAGGGAGGGAGAGAAGTTATCAAAAGCTGAGAGTTAAGACATTTAATCCATTGTTATTTATAACACTTGTTTGAAAACAGGATGATAACATTCGCCCAACATAACCCATACTAGAGACTAATACCAGAGTAACTGTCCAAGACACTGGTTTTATTCAAACAACCATAATGGAAAGGAGAAGAGAGTTAAGAAGCAGGCAGTTTTTCTATTTACTTGAGATTCTCCCTCTATTTGAGTCACTTCAAGCAAATTACTTCATTCTTGAGAGATCCTGTCAGTTAAATGGAAGGATGGCACAAATGCCCTAGTGCTACGACAATGAGGGACTGCGGGACTGCGCAGCAAGCTCTGCTCCTGCCGCGTCAAGCAGGCCGTCCATAGCCTGCACATCGTCATTTCCCTCGGCACTGATCTAGGAAACATTCATTCCACAGATAAAACCAAAGTCCTAAAAATGCATCACAGAAATTAACAAACATTCTCAGGTCATTTACCTGACGGAGGCCGTGTGTCCTGTGTATAAAGACCTTGTGCCCAGAACAAAAGGCAACTCAGTGAGAAAACATCTCATTGCAAGATAGTTCTGCAAAGAAGACAAATGACAAACAGGCACACGAAAAATGTTTGTCGTCCTAGTGATTAGAGAACATGAGGCCAGGATGATGACAGCACAGCTGACGCTGCAGGACAAGGGGCACCTGACGCACAGCCCAGGAGTCTATAAAGCAGGTTAGGCGCTGCAGACAACAGTGGGACAGTTCCTCGGGCAGTGCACACAGGATCTCCTACAGGTTTGCTGAAAGAGAAATGAAAATGTATCCCCACCCAAAAACTCCTACGCAAATGTTCATGACAGAATTATTCATGATAATGCGAATATGGCACTTGTCTTCAACATCTGAATGGTAACACAGGTGTTTGCATCAGACCAGGGAAGTATCTCTCAGGAATGAAGAATGGATTATAAAAGCACGTAGGTGAACCTTCAAAATATAATTCACTTATAAGAAATGCTCAGAATAGGAAAATCCATAGAACAGGGTGGGACAGGAAGGGAAAAGGGGAGTGGCTGCTAATAATCACATGGCTCCTGGGGGTATTACTGGTCAGGGTTTGCAAGGGAAACAACACAATATAGGACACTTCATTTATAAGATTATAATAGTCACTTAAAAAGTCACATGCAAAGACAGTACAGGAAATCTATCCACATGCTAAAGATCAAATGAATCCAGCCAAGGGCCTGGATCCCATGAGAATGTCCTGCACAAGGCCAGCTGAAGACCAAGAGCTCGTAACAATGTCCCTCATGGGTCCAACTGGAGGTCTAGCACCCATGACGATGTCTCATGCAGGCCTCTTGTACAGATCTGCACTGGAAAGGCCCAAATGTCAGTGGTGGAAGCTAGGAAGTCTAGGCCAGCGGGATGAAGGATCCGTGCCAGCAGGCTGAGGCTCTGCACTGGAGCCAGGAAGCCACTTCAAGGTGAGAATCGGAGCTCCCTGAAAGGCACCACAGCCATCCTCAGCGTCAGTGAGGTCCCGAGCTCCTCCAGTGATGAGAAGAACCAAGTCCACACCAGGACAGCCGGCACAAGCTTCTCCAGGACACCATCTCCCCTCTGGAGCCAGGAAGTGACGCTCAGAGTGAGGCCTAGAGTGAGCTGCAGCCGTGCCCAGTGATGCTGGAGTCTCGAGCTCCTCCCGGGACAAGAACAGCGAAGTTCATCGAGAAACCCAGTGTGACGAGCTCCTCCAGAAGAACCAAGAGCCCGCCAAGAGCCAGCCGCTCCCAGCAGCTCCTCTTGTTTTGTTTTGTTGGCGGCAGCCCCCAGCTGGGCCTCCTACCCCTGGCACCAAGCTGGTTCCATCCAGTTGTCACTCCACCAGGGGGGAGATGGAAGTATTCTAAAATTAGATGCTGTGATGATTTCACAAGTCTGCAGACACACTCCAAGCCGGTGGATTTTATGTACCTTGAAAATGATGCTACCTGTGGTACATAAATTATGCATCTCAATAAATGTTTTGGTTTTTTTAATTAATAAAGAGAGATCCACAATTTCTCCCAAGCTAGAAATTCTGGTTTGTAGCCAAGGATTCAGTGTTCACAACGGGTCTCTTCAAACAGGAAATCACTATCTGCGTGCAGGGCCAAGCAGCGACTCTGCCCCGGGCGAGGCGAGCGGCCCTGGCGAGGGCCCTTCGGGGGAGCTCTGGCCCCGCTCGCCGCCGCTCCGGACCAGTCCACGCGCTCCCGAGTGAGTAGCCTGTGACCCCGCGCCTGTGATAGAAGCCGGAGGGGAGCGGTTTAGAGCTACTAACACCGCCGTTGAGGGCCGCTGCGAGAGTCCAGCGGACTCCACGGCCGCTTCGGCAAGCGCAGGGTCCTGGGTTCGACCCGGCCCCGCAGGCACGCTGGCAGGCCAGCGCGTCCGGGCGTGGTGGCACAGGGCTGTGATCCCAGCGCTGGGGAGGCTGAAAACAGGAGGGGCACTCTGCGTCGCAGCTGCGCGGTGAGACCCTGTACCAAATACATTAATTTTTAAAAAACCAAACCCTGCCGCCCACCCACTGCACCGTTTTCATGGTGCTCTCCCCTCTCCTTCCTTTCAGGAAATCTTCATCACAAGCACAAACACAGCATCCTTCCACTGCGCCCTCCAGACGCAGTGCACCGCGAGCGTAAAGAACAGAAGCAGCAGCAGGGTCAGCACACGGAGCCCCAAAACAGGCCCCGCGACTGAGGCGGGGCGCTCTTGGTTCTCGAGGTGCCCAGGGTCCTCTCGCGGGCTTCTCGTCGCCGCACTGGCCGTCTGGGGCGCGGAGACCGCATGCGGCCACGCGTAAAGCCAGCAGCTGCATGGCCGGGCCCTGCTCCCGTGCTGCGGGCCAAGGGCGGCCACCAGCCGCTGCTGGTCCCGGAGCCGCAGCCAGGGCCTGCGCAGGGCACGCGCCCGCGGGAACAGCCAGCCTGGGCTGCGCTGGCGCTGCCTTTCTCGGGCATAGTCTGCGTCCCTGTAAGATTCTGCTCCACGTGACGGCCACGCCCGGTGGGGTGCGCGGAAGAGCAGAGGCCAGAGCGAACCCGGCGGCGCACAGCGTCGTCCTGCGCGCTGGAAAGCTGAGGCAGGAGGACCGTAGGTTCCAGTCTTGACTGGGCGGCTTAGCCGCTTAGCAAGACCCCATCTTAAAATAAAAATAAAAGTTTTGGGGATGGATCTCAGTGTGAATGTCCGGGGTTCAATTCCTGCTACCAGAAAAAATAAATAAATAAATAAATAAATGCAGAGACCTAGAGAACAGGCCCCAGCCTCCCCTCCTTGCCTGGCTCCCCACCTGAGCCTTCATCCGCGTGTCCAGTCTTGGACAACTGCAAACCTTGGGTGGCAGCTTCTGACTCCTCTGAGAGGGGACCCTGACTCTCCCTGCCCTGCCGGTCCCGCAGCCTGGTGGGCAGGCCAGGGACGCACCAGAAACTTGTACCCCTCGCCAATCCCATCATAATTAAGGGTCCCTTTGGCTTGCACAGGCCAGCAGGCAGCAAGCTGCGGTGCAAGCCCCTAGCTGGTGAAAAGATGTCATCTACAGAGGAATGTATTGCTACATAATAAACATTTCTGTGAGTTGAAACTGCCAAGAAGATACAAAGGCAAACCCCAAAAATCAGTCTATAGGGGCCAGGGAGATAGCTCAGTAGAATAAGTGCTTGCCTGGCAAGCGTAAAGGCCTGAGTT
>NDGM011095679.1:0-12643 GCA_002564305.1 Octomys mimax | reverse complement strand
AGTCCCCACCCCATGACTGCATGAGGCTTTTGGGGGACAACTAGACACAAACCATAACACAAGTAAATTTTATAAACTTTTACAATTCTGCCTTTTTAGGTATTTTTAAAATTCATGAGCCAGCCAAACAGCTCAGCTGATTAAAGCACCAGTTTAGGCTGATGCAGGGTGAGGGGTTCCAATGCCTGTCCTGCCAGGCTGGCCCTGCCCCACGGGCTCGCTGAGAAGGCCATTGGGACTGGGCATGCTGGCATTTGCATATAATCCCAGCCCTTAGGAGGCTGCAAGACAGAAAGAATCACTACAAGTCTTGTCTATGTAGTGAGACACTGTAAACACTATATTATTTTATTTAAAACATAAAATAAGATTCTAACATTGGTGAGAATAAAAAGACAAAATTACCATCTTAAGTATTTTAAATTCTTGGGGCCAGGAGATAGCTCAGTGGAATAAGCGCTTGCATGGCAAGTGCAAGGGCCTAAGTTCAATCCCCAGTTCCGCAAAAAGCAAAAAACAAACAAAAAAATATTTTAAGTTCTTGTACAACATTTTTAAATATATTCAAATTATATTTAAGAACTGATTGGTATGCTGAAGAATGACAAACAATATTTTGGTTATATTATTTTATATCATACATAATATATAAATAATTATAGGTAATATCAAAATATATGATTATCCTATAATCAGTGACAAAGTAAATTCAAAAATATATATAATCTAGTAGCTGTAAATGGACAATTACACTGATTGGACCTTTCTTTTCCCATAACTCAAAATTTATCCACAAATATACGACAAAGGCTGTCAAGTTCATTACCCACCAGATAGCAAATGCAAGAAAAAACTGAAATTGGATATAAATTTCTCTCTGTTATGAACACCATTATCTAGTTAAAAGACATTACCATCCAACAGAAAAGTACAAAAACGAGGTATAAAAAGTAAGTCCTTATTAATACTCTGAGCTGTAACAGGCTCAAATCAGCAACTTCTGACACTGCCAGTCCTATGTATAATCCACTATTATATATTACTGGACTATATTGGAATATTTTGCTAAATTCATGCACCTACAATATTTAAACGGCAATGGAATACCCATCTCTGACAAAATTCAGCAAAATTAATGGGATAATGGGATATAAATGAAGGACCGTTTTGTATCTGTATATACAAAATAGGATAGATGTACAGCTACTTTCTCTTAATTCAATGAGAAGAAAGATTTGTACTAATAGTGTTCATACAGGATATCATGTCTGCATCTGGTACTATGAATAACCACTATGAAGACAACAATGTGCAATGTATTGAAACTGTCCTGCTAATCTATTTTGAAACTGTCTTATTTCTATTTATTTCTCAATAAAATAAATTTTAAAAATCACATACGAAGTGACAATGGAAAAAAATAGAACTCTTTTCTCCCAAAAAAAAAAACATTAAAGATGATAAAATATTGAGGGGAAAAAAAAGGAAAATCAACCCTACAGTGCCACTGATAGGTATTTTAATTGTTCCAGTACTGCAGAAAACACTATATTGATTTGAAAACATGAAAAACTAGGGCTAGAAAGATAGCCCAGGGGGCTGCGTTGCTGCTTTGGCAAGCACAGGGACCAGGGTTTGATCCCCAGCACCGCATATGGCACCTGCCCTTCCTCTGCGTGCACTAAGCCAGTGTTCATGTTTTGGCATGGTGGTGCATGTCTGCAATCCAGCACTTGGGAGGTTCAAAACAGGAGGACTACTATAAGTCTAAACTACCTAGTGAGATTCTGTGCCAAATATATGAAAACACGAAAAACAGTTCCTACTGTATGATCCAGCAGGTGAACCTCTTGGTATATATTAAGAAGTAGTTTTCAGATGTGAAAGTGATGTTTGCTGTCCAAAACGTAGCAAAGACAAGAAAACAATATGTCGTTGGGGACCAGTAGCATAAATTATGCCATGTACGTAAAACTAATGCACAGGCTTAGAAGAAGAGCAAGTCTGGTTATGTTTGAAGAGAACATCTTTAAGGACTTTATACTAAGTAAAACAAAGCAATTAAAAACGAAACAGAAACAAATCCTGTGTGATTGCACATGTACATGGAATAAAAAGTGGTCCCACATGGAATCAGAAAGAAGAGTGCTTTACAGGAGCTGGGAGAAAGGGAAACAACAGAAAAATTATTGAAGAAAGAGACATTTAATTAAGCCTGATAATTTCCAGAGACTATAAACTTGACCTATGATTGAAAATATTGTATTTTAAAAGGAAAAAGTTGCCATGAGTGTACATATAATATTAAATGAACTTTCACCAGGAAATGAGAAAAAGAAAATCGAGACAAAGCACAGATTCAGAAGGAAGCTATTTTAGGTGATAGGGACATACAAGGCATTGATGCTGTTCTCTTTGGAAAGTTCTTCTGTAGCAAGTGTGTGGCAGCTATGGCTCAGAACCTCACATCAGTGGAGGAAGCTGGGGAAGAATGTTGCACAAAGCATAAATTTCCATGGCTTGGAGAATCCGAGGAAGGCAACAATTCCTGGCTACACCTTCACAAAAGTATATTTTAGAAGATCTAATTTTCAGAACTGATCAAGGCAAAGGAAATGCATGCAGGAATCAGAAAGTGATTTCTGCCTCTCACAATTTTTTGACATAACTAGGGATTGAACTCAGGCTTTTGTGCTTGCCAGGCAAGCACTTATTCTACTAACCTATCTCCTGGCCCCAGCCTCTAACAAATGTTATTGCTTTGTTCCACATGTATTAAGAAAAGATCACAGAGTTCCACATTTGAGTGAAAATTATTTGATCAAAATTATATGAATAAGGCCCAGGGACATAGCTCAGTAGAATAAGTGCTTTCCTGACAAGCACATGGTCTCGAGTTCAATCCCAGGTACTGAAAAAAAAAAAATACAGAGATGTGCACTGTTCTCCAAATATATTGAAAAGCTGGAGATTTCATATGCTGTCATAAGATGCAATTTAAAAGTTATTTGTTGATAGCAATGCTCACCTGAGTTCATCTGAGCTCCAGCCACTTTTCCCACATTGTAGAAGCCAGGTCGTACCAGGAAAGCTAGTAGGAACTGATGAGCCATTCACCACCTACTACCCCCATTATTGCTGGAACTCAGATAAACTGTGACTGCCTCTCCTACCACTGCTGTCCCTGTAGTTCTGCTAAACTGCTGATTCCTGCCACACTGGCATCAGGAGACTTGGTGAACTCTACCCTGCATCCCCCCACCACTGAAAGAATCATGTGGGGCTTTGGTTTCCCCTTATCATCATGGGATCCTTCTTGAGCTGTGGCTTTCACCCTACTGCAACAAGGTGGAAGACACACTAAATCCAACATAGCTGAGCTTTGATGAGGCTACTGCTCCCTGCCCTTTTGTTGGACACTTTCTTACATGCATCTTGCACCCTAATAGTGATGCACACTCAGGATGAGCATTGGGAGCTGCAAAAATGTCAAGTATAAGCAGCAAAAGGGAATGTCAGACTTCCAGCCAACCCAAAAACAAACTATCAGGAAGAAAAAAAGCACGTCAGTTGTCATCATATCTGTTCAGTATCATTCTGGAAACATTAGCCAGAACAATTACACAAGAGGGAGAAATAAAATTAATAATGATTGGAAAGGAAGAATAAAATTATCATTATTTGCAGATGAAATGGTACTGTACATAGAAGATCCCCAAAACGCCAACAGAGTTGCAGACTTAAATAAGCCAGTTCAGTAGCATAGCAAGTCACAGTCAAAACTCAAAAGCATTTCTGTGCATAAACAATGAAAGTACTGACAGAGAAATTATTGAAAACAAGCCGTTCACAACAACACACCCAAAAATGAAATATGAATCAATTACACAATGAGAGTAAATTGTTCATACAGTTAAAAATTATAGCCATCTGAAAAAAGACATTAAAGAGGAGTTCACAAGATGGAAAGATATTCTTTTCTTCTGGATAGGAAAAAAAAATAATATTTTCATACAGATGCAAAGCAGCCATATGCCATTAGTATACCTCACTGGTACAGAAAAATCATTCCACAAATTCATTTGGAACCAAGAGAGTTAGAACACCAGACGTAATTTGAGGCATCAAAGTCAAAGCAGGTGCCCTCACAATCCCTAACTTGCGATTACACTACAAAGCTACTGTGGTAAAATAAGCGTAGTACTTTGAAAAATTAAAGCTGAGGATCAAGGAAATAGGTTAAAAGCTATAGATGCCACTAGAAACACACCCAGCCACCTTCTCTTTGACAAAGGGGCCAAACACGTTCACTGGAAGAAAGATAGCCCCTGTAATTAACAAATGGTGTTGGAAAAACAAGCTTTTCACATGCAAAAGGCTTAAATTAGACACCTACTTATCACCATATAAAAACAGGAGCACTAAATATTCTGGACAACAAAGTAGGTAGAAATCTTAAAGACTTAGAGATACGCAAAGAGTTTGTGAAGTAAACAATTCAAAGAATCAGCACCTTGGATCTCATCTTTTTGAAGTTTCTGCACCTCAAAGCAAATCTCAAGCACAGTTTAAAGAAAACCCATGACTTGGAAAAAAGTTTACAGGTACCTGTCCCTCCAACGAATGCCTCCTACTTAGAACACCCAATTTTTAAAAAGTCCCCCAAATTCAAAGAACACATCTCAAAATGGGAATATGAGATGAATATACACTTCTCAGAGGAAGAAATAAAATTGCGATAATGTTCAAAATAATTGATGATCCAAGAAATGCAAATTAAAACAACACTGAGATTCCATCTCACCCCATAAAGAATGACTAACATCAAAAATCAGCCAATAACAAATGCTTGAGGGAGAAAAAGGAACACTTCACTGTTAGTGGGGGTGTAGACTGGTACAACAACTATGGCAATGAGGGTAGACATTCCTTAAAAAGCTAAGACTGGAGATCACACTCAAGTCAGATAATCCCCTCCTGAATATTTTTCCAGAAGAACTGAAAACCTCATATCACGGTGAGATATGTGCACCCATGTTTATAGCATCAAATTTGTCATAGCTGAACACTTGGAAATAACCCAGATGCCTATCATCCAAAGAATGGGCAAATAGATGTGAGTAGCTGGTGAGATAGCTCAGAAGGATAGCATACCAGCTTAGGCAAGCTAAGGCAAGAGCAGGGACCGCAGTTTGATCCCCTACACTGCATGCCACACCAATGCCAACACCACAGTGGGTTGAGCCGGCCAGAGTCTGGGTGTTGTGTTGCATGCCTGTAATCCCAGTGCTGGGAAGCAGAAAGCAGTAGGGTCACCCTAAATCTGAGCTGTACAGTGATACCTTGTAACAACCAAATACATTTTTAAAAGAAGAAGATGTGGTATTTTTACACAATGGAATATTATTAACCTATAAAATAGGATAAATTTGAGTCTTTAGTAAGTAAATGAAAGCAAGTATAGAACATAACTTAAGTGAAATAAGTCAGACCCACATGTGCAAAAAATTTATTGTCTCCTTAGTGAGAGAACCTGAAAGAAAAATGTAGAATCTGAAGGGTACAGTACATTTTTGGAAAAGGAAATGAACTTATTTAAAAGGAAACAGTTACTGAGTTGAGGAGGACAGCAGAGGTAATCGGGGAAAGAGACTAATCTTCATATATAAGGAAGGTGGTTTGGAAAACTGTACTGTACATTACTGCTGGTCCAATGTAAAAAGCAGTTAATGCTTTAATTTTATCTCTTTTTTTTCAATAGTGTGTACTATTTCTCTTCTTAATTTCTTATACATTTCTTTCTCTTTTTTCTTCTAATTTTACATACATATATCTGGTAATATGAATAACTGGTTGGAAGAAAAAATTCATTATGACTTGTACTTTGTATAAAATAAAAAGTAAAAGTATAAAGAAATAAATCAGACAACAAAAAACTTAAATTAAAAATATATAATTAATGTTAAAGAATTTTTGTTTATATTTTGATCATTTATTATTAAACATAACTCTGTAAGTCTATGTGCCTTATGCATATCTCTGTCTGCAATAAAACAGGATCACAAAATTGCTCTAAGTTTGTATAACACATGTGCACCTGTAGATCAATGCAGAGAAACCAGGTAAAATACACACATGACAAGGTAAAAAGTCCATTCACTTCTTCCAGGTGAGCCTGCATAGAAAGCATTCATGACTCATAAGAATAAAAGGGCTCACAGTAGGGAAACCAGCACTGATTAGGTTAATGCTGTCCACTAGCCACAAAGAAGTTTTATCAATAAGAGTGAACCAAGCATTAAGCGTGGAAGACAGGGTGTAGAAGAATACAAAGGCAATCACCAGAGCAAGGATGCGTTGAGAAGCTCTAGTCTCAGCAGAAGCCCTAGATGAGTTTTGTCTTTGGATATAGTGGGCCTGCTTCTTGTGCTGGTAAAGAATGAGAACCATGGAGGCACTGGCCCAGATCATGAACTTTAAACACAAAATATCATGGGATAATGTCAGTGCTGCAAATAATGTGCCTGTGGTGTTTTCACGAAGCATCGCTGAACAATATTGAAAATCTATAGTTTTTGAGAAGTTTTTTCTGTTCCTTTTATCAGTTATAAGCACAGGAATTCTAACAGTTAACAGCAAGTGCAAAACCCAGCAGAGGATAATAGAAGGCTCCATGTATTTTAGATCTTTCATTTTCATTTTCAGCTGGGCCCAGATAGAGCTCCTTGAGCTGATGGTGATGGCCTGAAAGACACTTAAGAGGCAGGTGGAGTCCATGGAAACACCTCTGCCCACCCACTGAACATAGAAAACCAATTTGCATCCAAGATCATCAAGAAAGTGTTCCTTCCCAAAAGCTGCCATGGTCTCCGGGATCCCTCTGGAGAGAATAACTAAGGAGTTGGCCGCAATCAGGTGTCTGAGAAAAATGTCTGTTGACCTTGACCTGTACCCACTGAAGTGGAGGTATACATAGTTACATAAGAGTGAGAAATTGCCCATGGTTCCCATGACAATCTGAAAAATAAATATTATCCCAAATTTCAAATCCATAGCAGTCAGTCACTTATGGACCAGCATTTAGCATAAATATGAAAAATACGGGATTCTGTAAGGAAAGAGAAATTTTGAGTTCAGAAATTTCCAGAAAATAAAATTTAGTACATTTTCTCGTCAACAGCATTCCTTATGAATTTCTAATGTTTATTTTATTTTGTTAAGGTTTTTATTTCCAATATTTGCTCCCTGCAAATAATCACTTACCTCTTCTAACTTCCTTAATACCACCCAGTCATTTAGGACATTTCATTTACCCAGATATCTTAGCAAAACAGATATTGTGTCATTCATATAAATGCCTACAAAGACAAGATGTGGAACTGGCAGCCAGGCGGGAATAGTATACTCACTTCTGTGCTTCAGTATCAGAGAGCTATGGTGAGGGTCATTTAATATTGCAAATATATGTATATGTTTTCATATTTGATATCTGTTTAATGCATTTGATTTTGGTAGTTAAAGGTTTGAGAAAATATTTATCTATAAGACAGTATTATGAAAGAAGATTGAAAATATTGGTATACTAAGCAATTGCTCATGATTAAATTAGATTCAATAAATACAAACCAACATTAAGATTCTTATGGCAGGTCAGCCAAATAGCTCAGTGGATGAGTAGAGGTCAGGTGCTCCATCCCCAGGACTGTCATGCTGACCCGAGCCCCGAGGCACGTTGAGAAGGCAATTGAGACTGGGTGTGGTGTCACGTGCCTGTAATCCCAGCTCTTGAGAGGCTGTAAACAAGTAGATCACTACAAGTCAGATCTAGTAGTGAGACCCTGAACACCCTGTAAACCCTTATGCAGATGAGGAGCAAAGAGAGAAAGTAACCTGTGGATGTTGTGAAAGATACATTTTCACTGTTTCATAGTCACTACAAAATGATTTACTGTCATTGAATAATTCAGTTAAAATTTAGCTTTTTATTTTTAATAGATAATGTGATATGTGACATTGTATTTATAATGGGTTTCAACATTTTCACGTTTTTATTCTGCCATTGCTTATTTTATTGATTTATCAACCCTAGGCTAATGTATATGTGCTGAGGGCTATGCAATATGCAGTACCTGTGCTCTGTCCAGGTCAGCTCACAAGGCATAGGAGGTGTACACAAGACTAAAATGACACCAAGAATATTTGTAAT
This sequence comes from Octomys mimax, assembly GCA_002564305.1. Lineage (NCBI taxonomy): Eukaryota > Metazoa > Chordata > Mammalia > Rodentia > Octodontidae > Octomys > Octomys mimax. The sequence goes on along the minus strand of NDGM011095679.1, from coordinate 4,437 downwards.
TTTTTAAGCTAGAAACAATAGTACAATTCTACCTATGGCAAGAATCACTGAACAATCTAACTGCATTCCCAAAACTTTTTCTGAAGCACAAATATAGACTTGATGTCATGAGAGAAAGCAAATCCATATTGATTTTAAACCCATAATTATGCATGCACAAACACGATGTAAACAAAGCTTTTAATAACAAGCTGGGATTTGTGAGGTGTACTAAAGACACACATGCAACATTGAAATCAAAAAATATGCTAGGGATATAGCTCAGGTACATAAAAGCCTGCCTTGAATCAGTCTTAAACATAAAGAATTATGTTTTTCATTATGATCATAAAAAAGAGTTATGAAACACCTATATCTCTCATACCTTTGTTGTTTCTACCTTGAAGTAAGTACTTATCTTGCTGTAACCTGCTATCACATCCATTCCCAGCCAAGGTGGGTATGTGTATTTCTTCTCTGCTACAAAAATATCTACCACACTTTGACCTCATCTCCCCACAAAAGTCTGCTTATCATTTCATCTTTAGTAAGAATTTCAACAGGTGCTTGGAGAGTTGAGAATATTGCTGTAAAACATTTGTCAGTTCCTAATTAGTAAAGCCAATTGAGCTTGTCATTAGCATATCTAAAGAGACCACTGAAGTCTTTGGCAAAAGCTCCCCCTCTCCTTGGCTCTGGAGGGGACCAAGTCTCAGATGGAGGCCAGAAGGAAACTCTGAAGTCTGACCCATGGGCCTGCAGTGAGGCTCCCATGCCACTTAACTTTGCTCCTCCCTGGGATGTTTCTCTTCTGCACTGTACAATGTCCTTCTACTCTTATTATCTCTCAGCCACATTACTGAAATTAAAGTTACAAGCAAGGAAAGCAAAATAACACAGAAAAAGTTTTCAAAACCATAAGCACAACAGATGAAAAGACATACACATGAATGCACCAGAACACATGTAGGCAGTCACACACAAGCATAACACAGATGTGTACTCAGAAATACACTGCCAGAACAACGAGTCTGCAGCCACAGACTAATTATGTAAAAATACACACTTACATTCCCACCCCTCACAATGCCATTTATTGATACAAATTCATAGTATCACTCTAAAAATACTGAAACTAAGAAGCTAGTGTATATTCGTTCAAGACAAGTCTCTGAAATCTAGGAGGGTAAGGCAAAAATATTTCCATTTCAAAGGCAAGCCAAATAGCTCAGAGGATTAATGTGTCTGTTTAGGCAGACACAAGGGCTGAAAGTTTGATCCCCAGGCCTGCTGTACCAACCCACCCCCGGGGCACGCTGAGATGGTGATTGAGACTGGGCATGGTGGATCACCCTTGTAATCTCAGTGCTAGGTAGGCTGTAAACAGGAGGATCACTATGAGTCCAATCTGCATAGTGAGACCCTGTAGACCCTGACCTAAAAAACTCAAAAGCAAAAACAAACAAACAAAAAATTCAGTTTCATCCTTGGCCTAGGCAGCATAATGATGGCTACTGACCCTATATCAAACTTTTTAAGTAAAAATCTTGACAGTGTAGCTAACTGCAAATGTCTAGAGTTCAATCACAAGTAACAAAATAAATACATAAATAATAATACTCAGAGTTAGAGATATAGTGAAATAGGACAGCACAACTTTTTCCTTTTAGAATCCCATCAAATACAGATATGACCCTGTTCTGCAAATATATATATGAATAATTAAATATACTTACACACTCAATTAGCATAAGAATGTGTACCTTAATGTGATATTTACACATGAAAAAATGGTGTTATTTGTACTCCTCTAAACTCTTCAAAATCTCATAAGAATATTACAATGCCCAATATGTAAAAATGAACTCAAACATTGTCAAGGTTCAGACTTTTAGTAAAAATGCTGTAGGACTGAGACTGTGACAGTTTACAGAACTGTGACAAAGCGGTACAAAGTGAGAGAATGAGGAAGGAGAGATATGGAAAAGAAGAAGGTGTCTCAGTTACTCTTTTTTTGTTGCTGGGACACACATCTGACACCCAAAATGAAAGAAAAAAGGATTTATTTAACGCACAGTTTTTGGTGGTTTCAATCCATACTCAACTGACTCCAAGACAGAGCAGCACATGGCAAAGAGCAAACTTTCATGGCAACAGCAAAGAGCAAGAGCAAAATGGAATAGTACAGCAACAATGGTTACAGAGAATAAGTCTGCCTCTCTTATGCTTCATTCAGGCTCTCTGCCCCAGACTAGGTGTAGTACTCACACCCATAATCACAGCCAGCACTCACACCCATAATCACAGTGGATCATGAGTTAATCACAAACTCTAGAAGTCTACCCCATGACTTACTTAAGACTTTTGGGGAACAATTAGACACAAACCTTAACAGAGTTTCAGAGACCTGGGGATACATTAGAGTGAATTAACAAACAGAGTACAGAGTGTTAAACATCATGAAGTGGCTCATGTCATGGTGTAAAAGGGATATTCCCATGCCTTTATGGTACTGCTGCAACTGCTTTGTCCAAGGAAGCTAAGGATGCAGCAGATACTGGATTCTAGGATGACTATGATTTCAGGAAATCAAGAGAAAAAAGGGTCCATTTGAATGGGGAGGTAGAGAGCACATGTGGATTAAAATCAGGAGTGCACAAAAAGCACAGGTAATTTTCTGTCCATGAAAAATTAAATAAAGAAGTGAAACAAAATAAAAGATGAAGTGTGTGGAGTTCATGAACTGATTTAGAGATGAGAAGAGGTGTTGTGGCTGGAGGAATAGTGAGTACAGGGTGGTGATTCAGGTGTAAGGCTATTAAGGGAGTTAGAACAGTGAGAGTAGACCAGGGAGAAAAGGATAGGCATTGCAGAACTGCGATCATGCATGATGGTCAAGAGGAAATGTGGATACATGGTGACTGGAGGAAGGTGTGTTTGAGGGTAACACAAAACAAGTCATTGGAAATAGGCTGAGATTATTGAAGAAGGATCAATTTCATGTGAGGGCAAACCAGGCAGAGGGTCCAGTGTCCAGGGAAGAATGGAAGGCCAGTGTAGGAGGAACAAGTGAAACAGAAGACAGGGTTTTTAACAGGACATGGAATAAAGCACACTCCAAAATGGAGGTCTATAGTTGCCAAAGGAGGCAGGGAAAGGTTCGTGAAGAAAGTAAGAAATCATTAGAAGAGATAAAAAAATTATGACGACTGGAACAGACAAGGGGATGATGGAACAGTTAGGACCAACAAAAGTTGATAAAATGTATAAGGTCTAAGTATTTGGGGTTGATCAAGCAGAAGGCCCTCTCCGGATGTTGTCTTTGGAAGATATGCTGCTGAGAAGGGCCACCGCTAGGATGGAAACCTGTCTAACCACTCAGGTAATCTTGATTATCCCAACACCTCATAGTTCTGAAACTTCTGTGATCTTTCTTAATATGCTTTTGTTCTTTTTTATTTTTAAAGAATACAATAGAGTAAAAAGAAACATTACAAGTGATACAAAATTTCATTAAACAAATTAATAAGATTAAATAATTGTTGCTGCATTGTATCACGTTATCATTCAAATTAGTTGTTTATGTTACGAGATATAAATCTGAAAAATTTGTTTAAAAAGAAAAAAGTCACAGCTCAACAGAAGTTATATGAAATTCTAAAAAAGAAAAAAGTATAAAAGCAAAAAAAGCATTAATTGCTCCTTTGACATAAACCACCCAAAATTGGCAACATAATTATAAAAAGAATTCTGTATATATACATAAACATATATTTTCCCTTTTCCTTTGTCCTTTTATTCATCCCAGTTTTTCCTTCCAACTGAACAAATAATTAGCGTTTCACAGTAGCTATTTTTTCAGATATTATTTACTCTTAGGTTCTAACATTAGCGAGACAATATGATGTTGGCACACGTGGATTTGAGTTATTTCACTTATACAGGCTTTAGTTGTACCCATTTATCTATAAAAGCCTCAATTTATTTTTTATACATGAGTAATACTCCATTGTGTAAACATACCTCATGCTCTTTATCCATTGCTTGGTAGATGGGAATTTGGGTTGTTTCCAAGATTTACCTGTGACAAATTGCTCTGCTATATACATGTACAAATATATTGCTGTGCTATGATGACTTCAGATCTTTTGGAAAAATACCTAGAGGGGGAGTAGCTGACTTGAATTGGACCTCCAATCCTAGCATGTTTTAGGAATCTCGATACTGATTTCCACATTGCTGTTCTAGTCTGTATGTGCACCAACAATGGAGAAGGTTTCTGTTTTCCCCACAGGCCTCTCCAGCATTTCTTATTGGTTGGATTGATGATATGCATTTTTTTGGTGTAAGATGGTATCTCAGTATTATTATTATTTGTGTGTGTGTGTGTGTATGTGTGGAACCGGGGATTGAACTCAGGCCCTTGCCCTTGCCAGGGAAGTGCTTATTCCACTGAGC
>NDGM011095675.1:0-10968 GCA_002564305.1 Octomys mimax | reverse complement strand
CCATCACCTGAGGAATGGTTGAAAAAGATGTGGTATTTTTATACAATGGAGTATTACTCACCTTTTTTGTTTTCAAAAGTACCAGTATAAATTCTTCTGAGGTACCTGTAAGACATATAGTGAGGCAGCGTGCTGGGACTACAGCGTGTGCCACCAGAAGCCAGTGGAGCACCCNGAGCAGCACTGTAGATGCTTGCGTGATCTGTAACCTAGCAATGTGCAGCTTGGGGAGCGCTGTACAGTTACGGGGTGTAGGGGAGACACAGGGCGCGTGGCCTCGTTCCTGTTGCTTTGCACTTAGAGCCGGAGCTTTAGGATATGACATTGTTACGGGCTAGATCTAAAGTGTCACCCAAATCGTCATGCATGTGGGAAGTGCCTGGGCGGAGGTGGGTCGTATTCCTCAGGACACTTGTCCGTGGAGGAGTGCAGAGGTGCCGTGTGCTGCTGCATCATAGGCCTGGCTGGAGGTGGCCATGGGGGCTGTGGCCCAGGGTAGGCGCTCTTGCCCCTAGTTCCTCCTTTCCTGTCTGCAGCCAGCTATGTGTGGCCTGGAGCCCTGAGTCAGACTGTACCTGTCCTTTCAGTGGTGGGTGTTGGGCACTTTTGTCCAAGCGACAGGAAAGTAACTCAGATGGCTGCAGGCAGCCACGTCCTGATTAAAGCCTCAACTGCAGAACGTAGACCTCGTTCCAGAGCGGCTGGCAGCTGCTGGAGGAGACCTGCTGCTTGGCAGGGCTTTCCCGCTGGCACCTCGGGTCTCAAAAACCCAGCCTTTTGCTGGTTGTCTTTGCCTTTGTTCTGCCTAAGGTTCACAGCAGCTTTTGCATCTATATTTTGATTCCCTGCGTCAGTGTTTGAAAAATATTTTGTTATTTCTTTCCTTTTTGATGGACATATAATAATTATATACATCTGTGAGGTCCGACGTGATAGAAGATTCCTGGGTGCGCTGTGTAGTCATCAACTAAGGGCAGTGAGTGTAGCTGGGACCTGAATGTTCGTTGTGCAAACATGTGTGGCGGGGCACGGCGTCAGCCTGGGCATCCGTCAGTGAGCGACCCTGCGAGCCAATGTGGCGTGGCGCACGTGCCTGGGGGAGCCACGCTCGGTGCACAGCAGGCGGAGCCCAGTCACTCACCACCATCACTCTGGGGGCCAGAGGGTCAGTGAATAAGCCAGGAGCAGAAGGCAGGTGCCGCCTGGCTGTGCTGTCCGCGGCGTTGCAGAAGGTGAATCCTTTCTCAGTAGTAGTTCCCAGCAGTAATGACTGTGATCGTTGTGGAGGGCTGATGCCTGCTCACGATGCATCTTAATTCTTTTTCTCCCTTACTTTTCTATCTCTCCTGCCTTTTCCTTCCTCCCTACTCCTTCCAGCTGTTGATTTCCTTTCCATTTGTGAAAGCTGCGGTTATCATTTTTGTCTCCTCTTCCCCTGTCTCCATATGTGGACATGTTAGTTTGGCATACAGGAGAAATGGTGCAGTACTTCAGCTTGTGTCGAGTTATTTCACGCAGCGTTATGGTCTGGAGTTCACCCACTTACACGCGGATGGCTCAAGTGTGTCTTCCTGCTTTACGGTGTGGAGATGCCACGCTTCCTTCTTGCATTCGTGTCTTAGGCAGACGGGCTGCTTCCAGAATCTAGCTGTTCTGACTTGAGCCGCTGCAAACGCGGGTCTGTGTGGAGCAGCTATTTACGAAAAGTGGGTGGTGCAGATTAGCAGTTGCCAGAGGCTGTGAGGGGAGAGGAAGGGGCTGGCGCACACCGTGTTACAGGCAGGTGAGAAGACCAGGCCCTGGTTTCTGCTGCACAGCGGGGTGAAAACACAGATAACAGACGGTATGCTGCAGCGTAGCTGGAAGAGGGGCCTTTGAAGGTTCTCACTGTGGAGAGGGGCTGTCACTCTGGCACAGCTTTGTGACCATTCTCCTCCCTTGTTCTGGGACTCCAGTGCCGTGAGGTGACAGTCGACATTTCTCCCTTCCCTTTTAAGCTTAGCTAGAAAAAGATTTAATTCTAAATATACAGGGAAGTGAATGAGGGCAAGAACAGAACTGAGTAAATTTCTCCTGGAGAGATTTTGCTCCAGGAGCTTCCCAGTTACTTTTAGCCTGCTGACCGTGGGAGAGCTCTGGAGCCCGTCGTCGTCTCCAGGCTTCCCCAAGAATAGCGGCATGGTGCAGGCAGCCAGAGAAGTCACCTTTGTGCTTCTTCTGTCGTCCTTCTGTATTAAGGGGATATAACACTGCCCATTTCCAGTTGTCCAAGAGAATTGTCTAATGATACTTTATCTATCCATCTCCTTTCATATCTCAATTTTGAGACAGTCTTCCTGACCTGCTCACGCTGTACTTGAACTTGAAATCCTCCTGTCTCAGCCCCTCTCTCCCCACATTTGGAAGCCCTGGAGGTTGAGCCCAGGGTCACTGCGCTGAGCTACAGCACCAGTCATTTTTTTTTGCCTTTTACTTTGAGGCGGGTCTCACTAAGTTGCCCACGCTGGCTCTCAGACTTATAGTTCTAGTGCCACAGCCTCCTGGAGTGCTGGGATTAAAGGTGTGTATCCCCCTGCCTGGCGGTTCTTGCAGTAAATGGAAAAGAAAAAAAATCTTTTACACATCCCTCGCATGTTCTAGACATGTTTAATCACCAGAAAGAAAACATTTCTATGCTAATAACATTATCAATAATAATAATGATAATATTAGTGTGTTATATGCTACTCCATAAACCAAAAGAACGTGCTGGAGGAGCCAGAGCATGTAGGGGTGGTCTCCACCGCACATAATAATCTTCAAGAAGATAATGTTGGAGCCTTTCTGGGCCTGAGCTCTTGGGAGCCTGCAGCAGGAGCATCTTTGGCCGTAAGCCGTGGGTCAAGGCAGAGCGCCTTCTGGGTCCCTTGTCCACTTCTGGAATCCATCCTCTGGCTGGGTATACTCCTGTCAAATGCGTGATGTGCCATCTGTGCCCTTGCCCCTTCTGGGCGTGCCTTGTAGGATGCCTCTGTGTGTGCACATGTACCCCCTGCGGACACACCCTTTGCCAGGCCCTCCAGGTGCGGCGCTGCTATTGGCAGGCAGCCCTTGCGCTGACAGCGCCCGCTGACCCCCGTGGTGCTGCTCTGAATGCTGGCTCTTTGGCACTGGGAGCAACAACTGCAGTAAGTCCGTGTAAAGGACCAAAGGTTCAAAGGTTCATGTTTCAGAGGTACTAGTCCAAGGGTTTTGACTCATAAATTTGGGCTGTGGCTGCACTGCACTTCATGGTGGACAGAAAATGTAGTGTGGAAAAGGCCACGATCCCAGTATTCTTTGCAAGGGCACCACCTCAAAACCTTCCTTCCATTAGGCCCTGACTCCAGAACTTTCCACCGTCTTCCAGTAGCACCACAGGGCCTTTCAGGGCTATTAAAGATCCCAACTCTGGTATGGTATTTTGAGAAGTTAATTCTGACTTTAAACCTGTGAGGCCACTACAGTAATTATTGAAGCTTGTGACAAGTGGAGTTTAGGCTTAAGGTTCTTCCATGGTCCAAAGATCATCTGTCTGGGGGATGACAAGACCATGACTCTTAATTTTCCATCTCTCCAACAGAAAGGGCATTCGTGTGTTCTCCACCACCGGGGCTGCCTTAAATGAGAGGCACACACATCTTACGCTTATATCGCACCTGTCCTCTATTCCTTCTCTAGCTGTTTTAGGACTCGTTACCGTGTTACACAGGACGTCCTGCGAGGTGATAGCTAGTAAGATGGACAGCCACAGCTGTGACACTTCCTGAGGGGCATGAATTTCTCAGTGGTCTAAGAACGCTGAAGCATCTGCAATGCTAAAACGGTAGCCCTTCGTAGCAGCCACCCTTCAGGTGTGTGAAGAGCTTGCTTTCTCAGTGTTGAACTTTGTCTCTTCAGCTTGTGTGTCGCAGCTTGTTCTTCATAACGCCAGCTGTGTTGTGCCCTCTGGAAGGCGTGTCCTTCTGTTGCATGAAGAGACTTTTCCCTGAAGGTAGTGCAGTTGGATTAGGACTTGTGCTGACGTGCGTGTGGGCTCTCTCTCCTCTCGTGCTGGCAGAGGCTGGGTCAGTGGTGGCTGTTCTGACGGGAGTGCACAGCAGCAGCGGGAATGGGGCGGGGAGCCAGGCGTCCTGTGCCAGGGCCTTGTGTGGGCTGAAGCGCTGTGCCCCCGTCTCGTGGGTGGTGGGGTATGCGCCTTTGGAGAAGTCTCTGGTAGCATTGTGGAGGATGAGAGCAGGGGGCGGAGGGAGACACACTCGACGCATGAACTTTCTGAGGGAGGATTGGTGAGCTCTACGTCGTAGCAGACTGTAGAGGACAGTGGAGATCTGAGCAGTGTGCCTGCCAAGACCTGAATGCACATAGACCTTCAGGCGGGAGAAGTCAAGGGTGACTCACGCCCTGATGGTGCTTAGCAATCCAGTGAGGATTAAGCCCTCGCTATGCGTCAGGTGGTGAATCAGGTGATGGCAACACTGTGGTGAATGGAGGTGAAAGGTCAGAGTGCTTGCGGTGCTCCCGCTCCTGCGGGGTAAGACACTCAGCAAACACGCACAGTAGTACACTGAACTGTGTGGCTGTGATTGCACCATAAAGCTTTCCCAATGGGACTTGGGGATGGAGGAGAGTGGAGGGCACCTTGATGAAAATTCATGTGTAGCAGAACACACACGGTTGGTACAGACCATGGGATGGGCTTTTGCTTTATTCTTCGTTCAAGAGGAAACCCAGAGAAGGTGCTAATCAAATAATTTGTGTAGTGTACTTTACATTTAAGGTGGTACTGCACCCTGACTGTGCGAGGGACCGGAAGGCCAGCCTCACCCCCAGCTCCTGGAAGGCGGCAGGCTGCATCCGCGAATCCTGCGGATGGAGCCTTTGCTAGGCTGGCTTCTGTCTCCCCACCTGCAGTTCGCATGTTGAAGTCATGTTCTTCTGTGTCTTAGGATGCAACTTTATCTAGAAATATGGCTGTTCCATGTGTGATTAATTAAGATGAATGGCTTTGCTCAGCGTGATGGTGCCCATATGCAAGAGGGGCATCCAGACACGGACATGCATGGGACAGGGCAGAGGCAGCTGATGGCCGTGGGTGAAGACCCCAAGCAGATGCAGCTGAGACACAGGGACACCAAAGACGTCTTGCACACTGCCAGGCCCTGGAGGAGTGGCCTGGACAGGTTCTTCCTTCCAGTGCTCGGAACAGCATGGTCGTGCGCTACCAGTGCTGGAACTGGGGATTAGTGGCCTTCTGGTGGCTGAGCCAGCACGTGGCATTTATTAGAGCAGTCCTGGCACTAGTAGCCGTGGGGCGGCAAGGTCTGCTCTTTTGGAGAAGGCTGCTGCCACATGCATGCTGCTGCCTCATGCCACCTGGGGGCTGGAGCTGCCTCCCCTCGCTGCCTTCCCAGGGCCTGGGTTGACAGGTGCCTTGGGGCAGCAGCGTCCCGATTTGGGGAGCTGCTTGGCAGTTTTGGAGCTCTCCCAGTTGAGTCCTAGTCCATACTCTTCCTGCTGGTTTCAGATTAGGTTGGGCATTATGACCCGACACCTCAGATTAGGAAGTGTGGGGGTAGCAGAGAGGCGTCACTTACGGCTCTGGGGTCCGAGGTCAGGAGCTGGCAGCCTGAGCACCTGGCGATGCCCTGCTCCCACCCCTGGCCCTGTGCCTCGTGTGTCCTTCCTTTGCAGGAAGGGCAAGCTCCCAGCTGTGTAGTGGGGCCGTGGCCCCATTCATGAGCGGAGAGGCCATGTGACTCACTCTCTTCCCAGAGGACTCGGCCTCGCCACAGCCTTACTGAGTACTCGGGTCTAGCCTATGAATGCTGGAGTGGCGCCATTCTCCCAGTCCCCACAGACTCTGAGCTGGGGACTATGGTCGTACTTTATAACTAAGAGCCCAAGATCTGCCTGCGGAGAGTCAGCTAAAGTAGCACCTGAAGCCGAGGCCGGAGGCTGCTGCTAGCAGGCCGAGAAGTATGGGCAGTGAGTCCAGGAAGGCCCCCCGAGCTGCAGCGCTGTTCACTTGCTGTGTCCATCTCTGGGGCCACGGGGCGCAGCCTGACAAGGTGAGGAACTAGGCACCCTGTGCTTAGGAGGTGCTCCCGGAGCAGCAGCGTGGCCTGCGTCCCAGAAAGGAGCCACTGAGCCCTCCCAGTGCTCAGAGTGTGCTCTTCCGGGATCACGTGTTCCCAGGTGCAGCACATGGTACAGCACCACTACACTGTTGTGGCAGGGTGCAAAAAGCACCCCCATTTGGTCGATAATCACTGCTTTCAGATCTGTCTCTTCCACAGACTTCGATGTCTTCCAGGGAATAGATCGGTGTTTCTCTCTCAGATGTATGATTCAAAACTGGCTTCCAGCATTGGGGTGAAAGGAAAGGAGCCGCCCAAGAAGACAAGCAGCTTTACAGACTAGCGTGGGAGACACATACGAGGGGTGCAGATGGAGGGCAGGAGCATCGCCATCTTTTACTCTAGCGCAACGTCCAGACACCCCAGCAGTGCCAGGCACAGGGCAGCATACGCGTGGGATGCTAGAAGCTCACATCTTGGTCCTTGAGTTTAGCTTTGAGAGGCCCAGAGTCAAAGCCTGCTGCTCGCTCTTGGCGCCTCTAACCACAGCCGCTGCCTGTGGAAGGCAGGCATGTGTCCATGGTAAAGATCGCTGACCAGAGGCACGTGCACATGTGGGCCCTCCTCACTGTGCGAGCTGGAATGGGATCCAGCAGTGCACGTAAGAAGACAAACAGAAGCGCGTCCATCTGGGCTTCTGTCTTCACTCGCTGATTCCAGGTAGACTGCGGGAGTGTTTTGAGTTCTTAGACATGGCGCCGCAGCCCCGTGCATGTCAGTTGGATACATTTTCCCCCTTGGAGCTGCTTAGCTATGACTGAAGATTATTTTTCTACTTAAGCATCTGATATCTTGGTATTTTTGGATAGAAATGACCACAAACATAATTTCAAATTAATGATTATAGGAATAATTTATATTGGGTAGTGAGGGATTTTCCACAGTAAGCAGAAGCTTTCCGGCGTGGAATAAGTAATGGTTATTTGTTCAGGGACTTGTTTTCAGTTCTGGTGTCCTGTGACGGGTTGCGTCCTCCCTCACTCATGACACTGAGGACGAGTTGTGGGAGCTGGACTGAAGGGCTTGCCTGATGCAGAAACTCTGGAGTCTTCCAGTGAGTGAGAGAAGCATAGGGAGGGCTCTCGGCTGACAGCCAGGCAAGCACGGCCTTGCTGGCCCGTGAAATGGGCCCTGGTCCCTCCCTCCTCCTGCTCAGGCCACTGCTGGGGGAAGCTGAATCCAGTGACTGGAGTTCTGTAAAAGAGGAAGATGTTACGAAGATGTCAGAAGGGGCTTTTAACAGCACCAATGCATGAAGTCTATTTTCTAGCTCAAATTAACTTAGGGTGTGTAGTTACAAGCACACAACTGTCAGGGGAGCAAGAGCACTCTTGTGTAGCTTTTTGTAGCCTTAAGGAGCCAAAAGCACAGGATCAGTGCCTGCTGTCAGCTAAGCACCAGGGGTGCGAACCCACGCAATCAGCCAGACCAGGCATTCTGACGTGAGAAGAAGATTCACTGGGGACAGCAAGCAGGCTGTCTGTCTGGCAGACCAAGACAGCAGCTAACAAGGCAAGGCACAGGGCTTTTAAGGAGTGAGGAGGGTCCTTGTGAGCTGGAACAGCCCAGGGAGAGCTAATCTCGGCAGGACTAGCTGGTCTGTGGGGACGTTCGATGTTAACAAAGGAGAGTTGCATGGTTGCTTCCCAGCTCAAAGTCAGGCAGGCCTGTTCTGTGGTTTTGGGCTTGGCTCTGTGTGGGGCTAAGGGGGAGAGAGTTTGGGGGCCGGGTGCCTGGGCAACCAAGAGAGAAGGCCTTCGGGGCAGGATGCCTGGGAAGCCTTGAGTCCTGACCTGTCGGTGGGTTGTCCTTGTGGGAGCCCCTGCTGGTGAGGCACTGGTGGTTCGAGATGTCATGGAGTCTGGCAGCGAGGCCCGTCAGACCCATTCAGCCACCCGTGTGTTCATCTCCTGGGAAGTTCTTGCTCAGAGACGTGCCCTCCTCCTCTCTGCCTCTGCAGTCCTCCCCTATTCTCGAGGCTCTCCTTCCCTTGTCTTGGCTGGTTTTGCTTAGGCCTTGCATTGGTCGCAATGCCCACGCCACGAAACCTGCACTTGGCCCACAGCTCCGGGTGGCAGAGTGGGCTGGCCGAGCGGTGGAGGCGCTTGTCCTGGCGGGAGCAGCCCGGAGGATGCACTTGTGTTCGGTGCACTTGCAGCCACTGCGGAGTCCTGGAAGTTGCGCCAGGAGACAGCGCTGCTGGTGGGCATCGAGGGCAGGAAGCTGCGCCTTTGCTGCCACAAGGCAGAGCCGACTGCTCTGGGGTTGCCTGAGCGTGCGTGAGGACTCTGCAGGGCTGGGTGGGCTGGGGCTGCAGGAGAGGAGATGCATGCACCTGCCGAAACACCGCTGCCCTCTTCTAGGAGCCTGGCCTGTGATTCCGTGAGTATGTCACACAGAAGGAAAATGTGACTTCCTAATACCGAAGCAACTCAAGAAATTTCCTACTGACAATTAGTTTCCCAGTGATTTGCAGTCACTTGCCTTTTGTTTCCTGGCTCTCTAATCAGCCCCAGCCTTCCTTTTCTTAATACCGCTGTCTAAAGATAGAAGTCGACAAGGAAGTGAAAACGAATTGGAGTTATCAAAGACAGTATTAAAATGCTGTTTTCCTTATTCTGTCCTCGAAGTTACAAGTTAAGAATCTTAAGAAAGACATTTGAATAAGAAAAGCAATTAAGGTTCAGGTATTGAAAAGGAATTTATCTGAGCTAAAAAGGTGCACATATAAGTCAGTTCCCCTTTCTTCTAAAATTGTTTAGAATAATTTCCTGATATATTTGACCAGCAAAACCCCGTTTCTGTGAGGAGTGGGCTCCTCCCTGCTCTCGGGGTGGTCTGGCGGGCGACGCTTCAGACCCCGCCAGTTCTCCCAATGCTGAATGTCCAAGCAGCACTTCTAGGCTCTGTGTACTGAGCGTCCCTTTACCCCTGCCCACTGGCATTCTTGCATAAGCTAAAACTCCTGGCAGAGAAGAAAGATGTCTGCTATATACAGGCACATTCACAATACTCTCCTGTTAAAGCGTACTGTAATTTTGGGACTGGCACTGTGGATCAGTGGTAGAGCACTTGCCCAGCATGCGTGAGGTCCTAGGTTCAGTCCCCAGCGTGAAAATGAAAGAAATTAAAAAGTTCTGTGATTTTAGCATCGTTCAAGTTTTTGCATATGTACCTTTTAACCCAAGCCATTTTCCACCTAAGCGAGCCACTTGATTTCTCCCTTCTTCCTAGATCTTGTGTGCCTACCCAGGAAATGTCTCTTCTTTTTAAAATTAACTGAGTATCCCAAGTTAATTAAGTAAGCTTTTTATTCTGAGGGTTTTTTTTGCGGACCCGGGGATTGAACTCAGACCGTTACACTTGCCAGGGAAGCGCTTATTCCACTGAGCCGTCTCCCCGGCCCCTCTTCTGAGTTTTATTAACATTTTTCTTACTAAAATAACTAATTCAAACAAAGCAGCATCGTAGATATTCATGTGTTAGCTTTCCATCACGGTAAGAAAGTGCCTGAGGAGTTTCACTTGAAGAAGGTGTAATGCTCGACAGAAGCCTCGAGAAGTTTGGTGAGTACCCGCAGTTCTCCATCCCAGGTGTGCAGGGCATGTCCTTAGTGCTCTTGTGTGTGCAGGTTGTATCAGCTTGAGGAGTTCAGAAGCTTAGCGAGGAGACTGGTTGTCGAGGGGTGGCAGCAGCCTTGCTGTTCTGCTGTACCAACTGCAGATGCACATTCAGTGAAGGACGGAGAGGCACCAGGATCTAGTGAGCTTTCAGTGCGTGCTGAGCGATGTGTGCGTGATTATCCCATAGAGCCCTGATGTCCGCCTTTGCAGTGTGTTTTCAGAGACGGGGAATCCCGTGCAGCGAGACAGGGGCCCAGATGCACTGTGGGCCTCTCAGCTCAGAAGGCGGGGTATCTTCTGTGAGGGGCTTGATTCATTTTGCAGTAAAACTGAGGGCGCTGGCGGGCTGGTGACTTCTGCGTGCATGAAGGATTTCTGGCTAGCTGTGGAGCACAGGCCCGGCGTCTTCGCCTGTACGCAGTGATGCTAACTATGTCAGCTCTGCCCGAGGAGGCAGCGGATGCAGGTGTGAGAACTGGAGAAAGCGCCTGCTTCAGAGGGCAGGTCCTGAGAGTGCAGGGCAGGAAGCACACCTTTGAGTCCCTCGGCTTGCTAGAAACCTTATTTCAACTCACTCAGCGTCTCCTTCCTCACTGCTGTACTCTCCAGCGCCGTGGAGAGAGCCAGGACTCTTCCGTTACCACGTGCTCAGGCCCCGTGCTCGCCAGGCGTCAGGCTGTGCATTCTTGCGTCTGTGTGTGCGTGCCCTCCTGCCTGCATTAAGTCTTTATCTTCTGCAGTACAGCGTGCATTCTTCCAACTTCTTTTGCCTTTTAGTGTACTGGTAGAAAATTGTTTGTACTCCCGCTTGAAAGCTGCAGAGCTTTGGAGTCTCATCACTCTTGGACGGGAGCTGTACTTTTTGGAGTTGTGGAGTTACCCACATGCCTCGGAGTGGAGCGATCTCATCTCTTGGCTTCCTCTGTGTGGAGGCAGGACATGGTGAGGCAGACCTGCAGGTGCGGGGAGCGGCTGGGCAATTGCAAGCAGACAGCACCCTTCTGCGAGCACACATCATTCTTGTTTTATGTGCAAGACGTAATCTCAGCACTTGGGAGGCCGAGGCAGGAAGATCGTTGTGAGTTTGAGGCCGGCGTGGGTTATAGAGAGAGCTGTAGGCCAGCCTGAAGTGTACAGTGAGACCCCGCCTCGAAAACAGGATCAGTTTTGGATTTTTTTTTTTTTTT
>NDGM011095673.1:0-17089 GCA_002564305.1 Octomys mimax | reverse complement strand
AGAAGAATGTATGCAATGTGTTAATTATTGAAACTGTCCTAGTGATTTGATTTGAAACTGTCTGATTACTATTTGTTTATCAATAAAAGTATGAAAAAAGAAAAAAAAAGATTTCCAAGGTGTAGAAAGATATAAGACGGGATGTTGGCCTGGAAAAAGGATCATTCCCTATCTCCCCGGCTCCTGTGTGTTGCACACCTTGATGCCATCTTTTGCTTTCTTCATCACCACCTTCATCCTGACCCCTGCAGTCACGCAGTATACCTCTCAAGTATGTCTGCCCAAATGCCCTTTTTATGAAGACACAAGTCTTATACAGAGGAACCTACTCTATTCAGGCATGACCTCATTTTCAACTGGCTACATCTAAATCAAGCTAATAAAGCTGCATTCCATGATACTGGTGGCTAGAAAACTGATGTGAATAGGGTGGGGCACAAATTAACCCATAGCAGACATTAATGGTGTTGGTGGGATACACACAGGTCATCTTCCAAGGGCAGATCATGGGGGGGGGGACTCAGAGAAGGGCTAAGAGGGTGAGAACCCAACTGGATGCATGGCAAAATGCAAACCTAAGAAATATCTCAACATTCAGAGGTCTGGCATGTGAAGAATAATTAAAAGGAGATAGAAAGGAAGTCTGAAACAGACAGATAATCAGGAAAAAGATGTGCAGAGATTATTGATGGTACTCTCAGAAGGAATTCAGCTGAATGCTGATGCGTGAGCAAGATTACCTTGACATCATTGCTTCACTGGGGGACCCCCACACCATAGGCTTCTTGGAGACACCTGCACACTGTCAGATGTTCAGATTCTCACTATGAGAACCACTTATCTGATAGGAACACCCTTGCCTTGAAGTAATACTATCCCACGTCGGAAGACTCACTTCATAGCACTCTGGGTCTCTTCCCTAGAACCCAGGCAGCTCTCGGTGAGTTAAGATAATTCACTCTGCACAGTAAGCACATGTGCAAGCACGTGTAGCTTAACCACTAATCTTTCCACTGCATTGTGGGTCATTTCCACAATACTTACCAAATGAAAAATAAATGGTTTGCTATTAAGGCTTGTCAACTAATATATAATCCCAAAGAGTTAATTCAGCACTAAGCCTATTTGAGATTTTCAAATGAATAAAAGCAAGTCACAAGGAACAAAAAGGCATGTTCATAGAGAACTCTTGCTGACCCCGGTGGAAAGAATGCCCAACCATTCTGTTTTCCTAGAGACAAGGAAGGGGAGGAGGATGCTAGACAGAGAACAGCTCTCCCCAGTGTTACTGATTAAAGTTGAGTGCCTAACACTGTTCGAGGTTAGAAGGAAAGAACCACATGCTTGAGGCGCACTCAACACAGGCAAGTGGAGAAGTTTCTACTGGACACTGTTCTCTATCTTCATGAGACAACAGAGTGAACAGGACCAGCCAGGGTGGGTAAATGGACTGCATTTTGCCAGTATGTTAAGGGGCATTGATGCACAAGGCCCAGGCACATTAAGGTCATTGTTCTGGGCAACAAGCCAAAACTGGAGGGCATTCAACTTCTGCAAAGGGCTACAAACAGACACAGTAGGCAGCCTGGGGGCAAATACAGACGTCATGGTGTCAGGTCAGAGAGAGTGTAGAGACAAGAAGGCCACAGGGCACACACGCTATGTGGTCTGGCCCACAGGAGGTCAACACAGGGGTGGACGGGCAGGCAGCAACAGCAGGAAGCTAACTCCACAAATCCAGGTGTGGAGGTCAGGCACCGGCCCTCAGGAAATTTCAGACTGCAAAAGGGACAGGGATTTGAGAGGAACAAGTCTGTAGTAAATGAAAACACATGCTTTGTCAAGGAGGAGACCACTGCAGTGGTTCCCTGACCTTGCTTTCTAGTCTTTCTGTGTTGGGAGGAGCATCCAGTTACAGATGGCTGGATCTGAGGCCAGCAAGTGGGAACAGGCAAGTGGCAGCCAGCTGAGGTGGGGAGCAGTCTCCCCAGGACACACGCTTTGCACTCAGGGGAGGCAGAGAGAAGCAATGATGCAGTCCCCTGAACCCAAGGTCCTTTCTGATTTGTACTATTATTATTTTTCTTAATTTATCAAGATTTTACTGTACAATACAGTATGTTTATGCATTACATATACTGTGTTACTTAAGGATTTTGCAACCAAGTACTGTCACTGTCATTCTACAAATAGAGATGCTTGTATCCAAGTGTATGAGAAGGATGTCTAAAGTCACACAATAGATAAAAGACATTGCCAGGATTTGAGCCCAGTTTGTTACTCCAGACCAGAGCTGGGTTCATGAGCTTCTGATTTTGGCTGTCACACAAAGCAAGTCTGGTTTAATGTTCTGCTGTCACCACATTGAACAATTTTGCTAGTATTATGACAAAGAACCCATTTTTTTTTGTTCTGAGCCTAACAGTTTGAAGAGTCAGGGAGTGCTCAAATCATGTTTCCATTGACTATTAACCCTCACTGGCCACCTGTTTCTACAGGCTCATCCACTTACACAGCTGTGGAATGTAGGGTGTTGATTTTCCAAAGCAACGGTAGAATCATTTAGCAAATTGTTGATTTTTTTTTTCCACTTGCAGGGAAAATGGGAGAAGATGCTAGGTGCAGAATTTAGATGGAACCAGATTGCATAGTTACTTTGAAAACTTAAAGGCACTGCACAGGTATGAGGACTATGAATGAAATTGTAACCAAAGTTTTGCACACCTCAGAATATGTTGCTTTGACCTCCCTACAAATATGGGAAAATTAAACACATCCACCTGAACACCTAGCTGGTTTGCCTGCAGGCTTAGATATGAGCCTGAGGCTTTAAGAAGGAAAGTGAGTGAATTCTATAAAAATTACTTATGGCTTTCTCTCTCATTTTTACCCCATGTTGGACCACCTCTGCAGGTCTCCAGTGTAAACCCTCAAGGTCAGAGCCATCCTTCTCCTGGCCAGGTCTGTCCCCAAGTAGAGACATTAATTTGCTGACCTAGGACCCCCTGTCATGCAGACATCCTCTGCCTTTCTCCCACCCAACTGTTTATCAAAAGGATTTAGATAATCCTCTCTCTGAGCAAGGATACAGAATACCATCTAGGAAGTTAAGCACAAGTCTAGGAGCAGGGCTGTTGCACAGCTGAAAGCTGACTTTTTGGCTTCTTTATCAAGCCCATTTAAGAGCACAGTCATAGGTGGTTCTTGCTTGAAACAAAATATTTATTGCCCAGGAATCAGTCCCTGGCTGTGGGCACAGGAACAGAAAGCAATATAGCTCATCAGGAATGCTATCGCTTAGCACCTGCATAGAGGTGCTTTGTTTTTGCTTTGCGTATTGTCATATTTTAACCAAACACATTTCTCTGCCTAAACTTGACAAGAGAGCACGTTTCTCACTCTATTCTCACCTCCTTCACTGCTTCTCAAGATACCAAAGGAGGGAATATAATCATTCAATTGCTCCTGACCAAGAGGATCTATTGACTTCTGGGTCACCCTGTGGAGAGCATTAGGGTATTCCACGTACATGACCAGGACGGCAGGCTGTGTAAAACAAAGACTAGGGCAGAGGCATGAAGTTGCAGCATGAAGCTACTGATTTTTTTAACTGACTTGTAGGAGGAATTTATTATTCTTATGGTAGAAAGGATTCCATGAGAAATGTCTGCATTCCTCATCTGTCTACATGTACATAATGAAGCAAAATATAGAGGCAATCCTTGAATTAATTTGTGAGCTAAATATGTTTACCTGAACTATCCAGTTATGGCAGGAAACCTTGCATCTATATTGATAAGAAAACATTACCTTTTCTCTATTATTCAGCCAATCCTGATTTTATTCTTTTATTTAATAATTTTAACAGAATTTAGATTTTTAAAGAAATTATAGAGTCATACAAAACTTGAGAAGATACTTCAGAGAGTTCCCGTATTCTCTCCACACTCTCTCATACGCTGCCCTATTACTACCATCTCAGATTAGTAGTGTACATTAGTTATAAATAATGAACTAATATTGATGTGATCACTTACTAAAGATTATGATTTATTTGGTCTCTATGAGATTTTATAAAATGCCCTTTATTCAGGATCCTAGCCAAGAAAATCCTATTATTCTGAGTCATGGTCTCAGGTACCCCTCTGCTACAAAAGCTTCTCAGAGTGTTCCTTGTTTCCAACAGCCCTCCCAGTGCAAGAGTACATTGGCCGTGTATATTGAAGGATGATCCCCCACTAGACTTTCTTTGAGTTTTTCTCGTGGTGACACTAGCTGTACTTTTGGTGAAGGAGCCACAGTGCCAGCTATACACACCATACCAAGTGCACACATCACTAGTGTGCCTCAGTGCTGTTAATGTGGATTATAGTCATGTGGATGAAATGGCATTTGTCAGATTTGTCCACTCCAAACTAATTTTTGTCTTCCCTTTATGTATTCTACTCTAGAAATAAGGCTCAACTCACTGCCCCCATTAAGGAGTGGGGATTTGTAATTGTAGTTCTTGCTTTGGAGTCTCAGCATAAATGATTGTGCTCTTGAGATTTGTCTCTTCTCTCTCTTGTTAATTTAGCCAATTACTTATTAATGTCACTATAGACTCATGCATACTTTTTTTATATTTCGGGTCATAAACCTATACTACTTCAATCCCTTTTTGGTCAAATTATTTCATCTTCAGGCCTTTGGGAGCTTTTAGGTAGTTCTTGTGCCCCTTTGACATATTCTCACTGCACGATTTGTATGTGTGTGTGTGTGTGCGTGTGTGTGTGTGTGTGTGTGTGTAAACACTCCTTATTTTCTGGCATGAAAAGATGCTCCAGGTTAATCTTTCATGTTTCCTCTCCCATGCTATCATCAGAAGATGTTCAAAAGTCCCCTGTTTTCTTTTGTGAGAGGACAATGCTAAAAATCAACATCTCAGTACTTTGTGTGTCCATTGAAACTGGGATGCTCTTTTTTAGGCCCTCTAAGCTTACAAGCAAATACTGTGTGTTTGTACATTAGTCTATGTTTATCCGTGCCTATACGTGCTTCTACCTATTTCCATCTCAAACTACCTTAGTTATTTGTGTCTCCTGTATTTATGTGCATGAAGAAAATGACTTACATAGGTCTTTCCATCTTGACAGGAAGCTTATAATACCCTTAAAATCATGTGTGAGGCAATTCCTTGTGCCACGCCCTGCATGGCAATCCTGGCCTCGAGGAGCCTCCAGCCTAGTGGAGAATATAGACATGTCTTCCAGGAGGATGCAACAACACGATAATCTTGAGGGAAATTTCCAAATTGCTGGAAAATTACACATAAGGATTACTTAGAACAACCTGTGAACTTATGTCTAAAGACAAAATATTTTTGAAGATTAATAAGGATTTATTAAAAGAATATTGGAAACTGGATCTGTGACACAGGGGGATGGTGTCTGAAAAGTCAAAAAGAAGGACTGAGGAAAAACTGCAGACAATTTTATTTTTGTATATAATAAATTTTGAGATAGGGAAGGTGATGAGGATGGAGAGATGGATGGAAGTCAGGTCAAGGAGAAGAGTGTTCTGAAGTTACCTGAAGTTAAAGTGAAACATTTGATTCAGAATTAAGTCTGCATAAACCTAGCCCAGTGAGAGAATTCTCAGTACTGAAGAATTGGGACCCATTGAAGATCTATACCACTAATAGTCATAACGGCCTCCACTCCACTAATTTCTAACTTCTTATTACTGATGCCAAGCCAGGGAGATGTCAAGGATGGAGGATAGTCACTCACTTAACATTTACTGTGCAGCAAGTGTTATCTCATTTAGCCCTCAGAGACAGGCAGTCCGATTGAGCTCATGTGTTAAAAGAAGAACTGAGACTCCAAGGTTAAATTACGCACCTGGAGTCACCCAGCTGGGTGTTGGCTGGCACCACTTGATTCTGCACCCGCCTGACTCTCCATCATTGCCCTCTTTAACCATCCCTTTGAATCAGGAACCCTTGACCTTCCCAGCACCCATGCTGCTGATAAAATTTCATCTTTGAAAGAAAGCAAGGCTTAGAAAGTTAAGCATTTTAGTTTTTATTTCTAAGAAAAAGAAATTCGTTGATGTAAGTCTAAGGAAATGGTTGTAGCTATTTCTAGATTAAAGAACAATGAGTTTTGAAAGCAATAATGAAGACAGGAGTCTCTTTTCCCTGAAATAGGTTCACACTGGCCAAATGTCTCTGCAAAATGTTTGAGCTGAACCATTTCCTTTCTTCATAATGAGGAGAAATGGGCAGATAAATCAGTTGGGAGTCTGTAACCCAGTCCTCAAAGGTGACGTGTCAACCAGGTCTTTCCTTCCTTATTCACTGAGATTTATGACAGGCCCGCAGAGCTGATTCTTCATCATGTGTCCCTTCCATGCATTCTGGGTAAGAACAAGGGAAGTTTCCAGGGCACATAACTATACCTTACCACTTTTCTGAATAGTATTAAGGCAAGCCAAGGGAGCACCCAGCAGAGGAGTGAAAAGGATCCAATAAGCCTCATCGATGCTTCATGGTATGCAAGCACTGTTAAGGTTTAGATGTAAAATGACTTCCAAAAGCTTGATGTCTTTGCAAGGTGATGAGCTCCTGGGACTCTGTGCTCATCGGTGGATTATCCTACTGTTGAGTTTATCGCTCACTTGCTATTAGGAGGTGGGGGCTGGTAACAGCAGGTGGCTGGGGATGTGACCTGGAAAGACACTTTCTTGTCCCTGGCTCCTCCCTTCTCTTTCTGCTTCCCGGATGCCGTGGATTGAGCAGCTTTCCTCCATCATCCAGGCCACCCTTCCCTTTCTGCCTTGGAGCTGGCCAGCCATGGATCCAACACACCAGAACCTGAAGCAAATAAGCCTCTGCTGCTACAGGTTGCAGGTGTTGGGTATTTTGTCCCAGTGAAAGGAAAGGGACTATAATAGAGATCAAATCTTCCCTACAAGCTTACTGCACCCTTCAGACCCATGTGACAGTGCTAGCACTGTTCTCTTCTTCAGCAAATGGGGTTATTTGGTGAATTTACAAGAACTGAGTTTGAATTCAATTTCTTTGAATAACCACCAGTAAAAAGAAGAACATAAAACACTTGCAAAATTCAGAACATAAACCTAGGTGCAAGGAATGTATACTCACTAATAAAGCCGGTTTGGGCTGGCTGAACATAGGCCACCTTGGTGATTAATAAAACCAGAAATGCAATCCTGTCACCTGCATAGCACAGAACCACCTAGTTAGAAAGAAGGCTTCGGGGCTTCAAACTTACCTCCCATTTATTTGTATATATTTTAAGCCCTGCCATGTTCCCCTTTAGAAAAGAATTTAAGATGGATATAACTCTTATAATTCCTGTCTAGGCCACCATGACAAACCATGCCTGTTCACCTTGACAACTCATTCTTACTGCCTAGGGTGGTTGTGAGCAGCGTGTGTGAAGGGCTTTGTGTGCTAATCATACACAAATGTAAAGAAATGTGACTGACTACTTACCTTACGCTCCTGTGTTCTTAGTCAGAATAAGTTACATACTACAAGGGAGATGTTAAGGGCTGTGGGAGAGGGATGCTTCTCTCAGTAAGCAATGAAGTAACTGGAGAATGCAGACAAATTAAATGCTTTCTCGTTTGAACACAAACCACAGTAGGGAAACCAGTCAAGTTCTCAAACATCTCTCTGATTCAAATAGACAAAAGGTTTTTTTTTTTTTCATTTATGTTTTTAATTTTCTTATAGCCATAATTAATGGGATGGACCATAAAGCAAGTTCAGGGTCAGGAATCTGGATAAATAAGTTGACTGTCAGCAGTACAGACATAAGTTATGCCACAAATTCTAAACCTGACTGGCCCTGATTTAATAAGGTCCTATAGTCACATCCTCCCGTGCATTTGGCTTCCAATTGCCTGCTCTAGACACGAGGCAATTAGTGATAAAGAGAGGGTGGGAGAATTACTGCATTCCAAACACATCTGGGGAAGGGGAAAGGTCTTCCACCCCAGGATGTAGCCAGACAGAGGGTTGCCCACCGGAGTGAAGAAGGAAAAATGGTCTTGATTTATAGATTTGGGAGAAAGTAATCTAGAAAGTTAAGGCAACTCACCCTGAAAAGATGGGAGTTTTAGGAGAGAGGCTTCTGGCACTTTCCACAGGACTAAGTCATAAGGTGTTTCATCATTCTGTGTCTGTTGATTGTACAATAGAGCGTCTTTTCAGTTTTCTAAAATACCGAATGCATCTAACCCTGCTCTCTAATGTGCTTCTCCACTCTGAAGCTGGAGCGGAGGGCCAAGTACTCAGCAGAGCCCAAGCACCCTTGAATTACTAGTATTTGGACTTCTCAGTGAAATTCTCAGGCCAAACATCTATTTTAAAGTATAAGATTTTAATATTTTGGCTTAGGATGTTATTGTCTGGATTTATTTTCTTTCATGTCAATGTATTGATGAAATAGTGAACCTCTGTGAAAGAATTCAATGACATGACAAAGTGGCACAGAGTTTACTGGACTCTCTTACAGCTCTGTATCTGTCTACAGTGTGTCAGGCCACTTGGGTCTCCTGAGAATCAGGGATGCATTTGCATGTCCCTGGTCCAACTGACTAAGTATGTGTGTTTCCCCATATGTGCACTTTTCAAACCTAATTCCCAGTGTGATAGTCATAGAAGATGGGCTTTGGGGAGGTAATTAGACGATGAGTATGGAGATTTCAGAGTGGCCTGTACTCATGTAAAGGAGACACCAAGGTTGTTCCTCATCACCTTCTGCAAAAGAGGCCCCTGTAAGAAAACAGTCATCTATGAGTTAGGATCTGGAACCTCCCTGAAACTGAATGCCAGTGATTTGCTCTTGGAATTTAAAGCCTTCAGTACATAACAAACAAATTTATTTTGCTTATGAACCACCAGTCTATGGTACTTTGTTATAGCACAGGAATCCACTAAGACACCAGGAAAGAGGAAAAACGACTCATTGTTCTATCGTATTACAATGCATTTATCTCAAATCAGAGCCTACACTATTTTTTTTTCTATCTTGCTCTTTTACATACCCTTGTAAGGAAGGGGCCACCTTGAAATTGCTTCAGACTGTCCAAGTGCCTCCGCACACAAGAATGAGGCCATAGGTGCAAGAGAAAGCCCTCTTTCCTGCAGAGGTCCTCCATCCAAGTGTCTGCCCTCTTAATCCCTGGATCTTGTTGCCATCTTGGACCTTTCCTTCAGGGCAGGTAATATGCCTTCATTTGCTTCTTTTGAGCTGAGCTCACACACTGCCCCTAGTTGTGATTTTCTCCATCAGCTCTGCTGAGAGCCAGTCCTTACAAAGCACACACCTAGCTTTAGCTATCTAACTACAGGATGAGTCAGAAGTACTACAGCCAGCTGCTCCCAAGTAACAAACACAACAAGCTTGAGCAGAATGAGAAATAAATACATTCACAAACAGAACCCCATGCAGACACACAAGAGTATGTCTAGAGCCAGGATCAGCTGTGACATCGGGGTTCAGGGGCCACCTCTTTCCATGTTGTTTCTCCATTTGTTCTGCAGCTCAAGATCATTTTCTCATGCATTTTTCTCGATTATGTAGAGAATATAGAAGCACACAGCACTCACGTTTTATTCTGATGTTTTCTGCCACTAAACAGATGCATTTCTACTCTGTAAATATTTTTAAAGAAAACTGAGGATAATTATGCATGAAAAAAGAAGCTGTGACATACTATATTGGTTCTAACTCTTTGGGTGGAAAAGAATAAAACACAATCAGAAAAAGCTTGCAAAACTCTATCATAACACTTCCATGAGTTAACTCCTCTACAATTAAACTTAGTATACCAAATTCAGAAATCCTTGTAAAAGAAAGAAAAAAAGAAGGAAGAGAAGGAAGGATGAAAGGAAAGAAAGAAAGGAAGAAATCCTTGTGAAATGTTTTTGATGTCACCAGATTTCACATCAACCCAAAGGTCTGGCTGTATCTGCTACAAAAGGCACTAAAGGAAAATAATCATAGTGTGCATGGCATTATGTTTTCATTTACTTATTTTTGTTTTGTTTTGAATTTTTCTCCATAGTGGTATGAAGATACTAAGGTTTGTGCCTTATTCCTAGAAACATTTCAGAGACCCTGATGCAGTCATCCAAGCTCGGGATGGAATTCCCTCTAAAAATCTCTCTGACCTGGGAACAAAGACTCTATCTACCTATAGTTGGTTTACAGAATAACCACTTTTAACCTTTCATTTTGTCTCTTGATACAGGATCCATGAAGCCCAAGCTGTTACCCCAATCATAGACTCCAAGTGCCCATCTCACCTCAGCCTCCAGCACAGCTGAGATTACAGCTGTATACCCCCATGACCAATACAAATTCACTCTGTAAGTAAGGGTTTTGGTGCCTTTCACAGTTGGAAATGATTACTATAGGTGCAATTTTAATTTATATTTTTAAAATGATATATTGAAATATTTTTTAAGAAAATTGAGGATAATTGTGTATGAAAAAAAGAAGCTGTAACAAACTGTATTTGTTCCAACTCTTTGGGTGGAAAAGGACAAAATACAATCAGAAAAGGCTTAAGTACATCAAAGGGAAGATTGTTTGGATATATGATGGAGTATCTCATTTAATGGAACTCAAAACCGGGAGAGAGAGAAAGTGACAGAGAGAGAGAGAGAGAGAGAAAGAGAGAGAGAGAGAGAGAAAGAGAGAGAGAGACAGAGACAGAGAGACAGAGAGAGTCAGAGACAGACAGAGACACAGAGACAGACACAGATGAATAGAAAGAGGGAGTACTGCTGTGTCCACATGGATAGGTAAATGGAGAAATACCACATAAGCATTCTAACGGGTAGCTGATATAGCACACTTTTGTGTGCAGAAAATTATACCACTCAACTTTCCATTCCTGGCAGTTTTCGTGCTCTATCATAATACTTACATGAATTAACTGCTTTAAAATTAAACAGTATACTATTGAAAAATGCTGAAGCATTGAGTTTGATTTGAAGCACACTCTACTGTGATAAAACAAAATGTTGAGTTATAAAAGTATTGAAAGGAGCACATTTCTTCCTGCAAATTTTAGTAACCATCAATTATAATCAGTAAGAGAAGAGGTCTATAGTTCACAAAATAACTATTATTAAATGATAGAGTTGTCTCCACATAATATTAAGAAAACAGTTCTGTCACCTTGAGTCAGCTTAAACACACTGAAGAGAAAAATCCCATCGTGGAGGAATTTACTTGTGATTCTTTCAGATAGTAACAGAGTCAGATAAGTTCATGAATCACATATTTAACAAGACTATTCTAGACTCTGTTTCATAAATATAACCCTAATTTCATCTGCCCTTAGGTATTGCCTTAAAATATTGGCTCAACCTAAAGTGTTTTTGTTTAAAATCTCCTCGTACTTTCCATATTGCCTTAAAATTCAACTGAAACTCTATCCTCTTAGAAGCTGCCCCCTCAAATTCTTTAGCCAACATTAAATCTTCATTTTCTTACACTTGCTCAACAAGATGCTTGTATAAGTTTAATTCTCACTTTTAAAGATCAGCCTTGCATCAGTGTGTGTGTGTGTGTGTGTGTGTGTGTGTGTGTGGTCTCCATGAGATGATGAGCTTATGAAAGACAAATGTTATAAATTTTTCTTGTTTATCCTTCGATCATTAAATAAGTATTTGAGTGTCCATATTCACTTTGCTCAGCATTATGGAGATATGAAAGTAAATCAGCTATACTTTATTCACTAAGAATTTACAGAGTGGGAAATGAAAGCTAGTCAGGAAAATAAATATACAAGGTAAGGGTATATAAGCTACAGAGAGAGGGAAAGAAATGCTATGAAGGTTCTGCACTGAGGGACATTATTCTGTCAACAATGGAGGGACAGGGGATTGACCGAAGGAAAGGTAGACAGGAAGGAGATATCACTAACAAGATGGAATTTGAAACTGTCCCTGAAGATGGGTAGGATTTTGAGGTGTGGGTGTAAGGCCTCCTGAATAAGGGAAACAGCACAAATACAGATATCAATAGGAAAAGCAAGGTCATGTTGGGTGGTTTGTATGACCCACAAGTGAAACAGAAATTATTGGAATGGCTGTTATGAAATCAGTATCGTTCTGAGAAATCTGTCCAGCATGCTGTCAATAATCTAGACAATGGAAGAAGAGAGTGGATATGGTGGGTGGAAGGGTGGTCAGGCAGATTGCATCAAGAGTGAAAGCAAAAAACAGTGGCAGTGGAGGCAGAAGGCTTGCATAGGAAATAGACAAGGCTTGCTTCTTGGTTGCATAAGGTGGGCTAGGGAGTGGAAAGAAAGGGTCTCCAACACCAAGAGGACAATGGTGCCATTGGTTAAAGCAAGGAACACATGAGGATCATACAGACTGGATGGAGAAAAATAATGCCCAATAGAAATATTAAGCACATGTTTTACTCTTTACATCTAGCAGAGTCACACACAAAATAGTTAATAAATATTTAGTAAGATGTTATGAATCTACAGTAAGCATCTAAGGATATATGTTGATGAAGGGATAAAACTCTTGCAAATGGGAAGGAGTCCAGGAGACTGAGGGCAAGAAGAGATAAGAGGGGAAGGAAAGTAAGATTGACGACATGCCATGTACAAGTGCAAAATAGTCACAATCAATGCAAACATTTGTCTTAGTTACTTTCTTGCTGCTGGGACAAAAGAGTGGACACCCACAAGTCAAAGAAGTAAAGGTTTATTGCAATTCAGTCTCTATGAGTTTCAGTCCATAATCAGCTGGCTCCAAGACAAGGCCCCATGGAAGAGGGGGCTGGCAAAAGAGAAGCAGTCCATGGAGCAGCAGGCAGGAAACCCCAAGACTTCCTTATTCTTTCCCTTTTTCTTCACACCTTCAGGCTACAAGCATATTGGTTGGTGCTACCAACACCCAGAATGGGTCTTTCCTCTTCAGAAAATCCATCTTTCACACCCAGAACGATGATAAATTAATCAGTGGGCTGATACAATATCATGCCCATAACCCAGTTGCTCACTAAAGCCCCACCTATGAGTTCATGAGGCTTGGAAGAAACATCTACTGTAAACCATAATAATATTATATGTTATAAACATGAGCTAAGAATCACAATAACAAGAAGAATGAAAAGAGAGAAGATTTACACAGAGAGAAGTGAGAGTAAAGAGGAAGAGGCTTAAAAGAGAAACAAGCTACATTAAGTACATTTACCTACTCCCCAAGGTAAGTGTAAAGTCTATGGATAGCAAACAAGTGCTAATAAAATTAAATTTAAATTTAAATTTAAAATAGGTATTTGGTGAGAGCAGTAAAAAAAAGATATTCTGCAGCAGTCATTGAAACTGGAGGTAATTTTCCAGGAGGAAAGCCATGCCTCTTCCTCATGTTGCTATCAGAATGGGAAATTTTTGTCTACCGGAAAGCAGTGATCATTGAGTGGGTGGTTTGCTTAGAGGATGTTTTTATATATTTCTTAAAGTGTACTTCATTACATTGTTCCATTTCTATTTTACTAAAGCAGTAATCTGGGTTTTTATTATCTAAGGGTTTTCAAGTAGCAGGTAACTGCAAATCCTGCCGTAGGCAACGCTTCACATCCTTTACAAATGTTACTTTCTGTAACTCCAGGGGTATGCATCAGAATTATTTGAGGGATGAGGGAACCCTGTGACAGGAAGTTCAATAATTAACTTAGGGTCACACAGCCAGCCAGGGGTAGCAGCTGAGGGAAGACTCAGATGGAGCAAGGCCACAGCTGGTGTTCCCAAGGAAGCCACCTCATGTGGCTTCCTCAGACTGCAAGACGGCCCAGAGGACGGTGCCTAAGAGCCAGTTGGTCTGTGCATTTTTCCTCTACTTTCACCTGGAGAGCACTTTGCTGCTTTACAATTTCCTCCTGAGAAGAAAAAGAAAACATAATTGAATGATTGGTATAAGATCAAATGGAAATTAATAGTGATGTCTGTAACTCGTGATTTTTAATACTGAGTCTAGGATTTTAACCTGTGATTTTAATCTTGCCCTGTGACCAAAGAGTTAACAGCGAACAGAATATAATTCTTATGTATTCTTTACTTTAGAAATACCTTTCAGAAACATAAATATATATATTTTAGTTGCTTATAATAAAGGAAAGTAAGGAAAGCATTATATGTGAAAAACATTGGGGCAGAGGTGAATACTTGATAAATATAATTAGTGATTTTCTTTTTTTATGATACATTTCTCATAAAGGTAATTTTACTTATTCACATTCAGATTACTAAGCATAATATATTACTGTGAATCCACCATCATCCTTTAAAAATACTACAATATAGGCGTTTATTGTGGCTGTCTTCTGAGGATCCAAATTGTTAACATCTGTCTTTTAGGGTTTCCCACACACACACAATACTCTAAATACTCTAATCTCTGGTTGTCCTGCTAATAACTGTAATTTTCTAGTCAGCTGCTATCTCTCAAGGTAGTTTAGAGGTCAATTTTTTGCAATACATAAAGAAGCTGGGGAAGAAAGTGGATGTGATTTATTTTTTAGTAAGTTAAACTCATGTTTCAATTTATGCTTATATTGAAGAAAAGAGTCTTCTTGGATCTTTTGCGTTAATCTCTTATTTGGTCCCTGTATAATTCATTTTGTTCTTTTATTACATTTCACTTGCTACCTGATGTTATTAATAGCTAAATGGGTATTATTTTTAGAATCTTAATTAAATGATACATTGAAATTGTACTTTTTGAAGAAATAATATATATAAACTGTGATTCCTACAACATAAAAGCATGCTGCACTTTTCTATAGACAGAAATCTTCTTGAAATTTCTCTTAGCCAATATTTGAAGAATTGCATTATTTCCATTTTCTACAAACCCAACCACAGTTGCTGCATAAATTATGATACAAGTATATTTACATAAATATACATATTTTCACGTATTGATGGTGCCAATCAAAATAAACAGGAAGTGTAAGTATAAATTATAGTGAACATATGGGAAGCTATTTGTTTATTTTGTGCCCTTACCATCCATTACTTTTTTGGGGGAAAAAAAGAAGAAAAGCTTGAATTTTCTTTTGGCAAAACTCATCCTTAAATCACACTTTGTCTGTGAATCCATCATACGACCAATTAGACAACTATAATAATTGGTTCAGGAGCAAGTATGATCGCCACATGAACAATGAGATACACAATGAGAAATACTTCAAGCTTTTTGGGAAAGAAATATGTTTATTTTCCATAGATATTGTTCAGCATGCAAGATATCAATATGGATCTGGTCATGTGAATATAGCTACATGAAGAAAATTTCTGTTGGAAAATGGAAAATGGGGGGGGGGAAGCTAGAACCAAAAATGAGGAGGGACGAGACCTTACTGCCATTGTTTAAGGACCTGGATCCAACCCTGGCTGTGGTTACATAAAATAAGATTGTTTTCTTCATAAATAGTTGGTGCCCAATTAAAGCTTATGCATAAGGAAAGATCTAAGGATTCAGAGGGATCTAATTTACTATAGAAGATGATTAGTGTGGAGGGGTAGAATATAAGAGTGTGACTATTTGCTTCAGAAGTTCATAAAATTTGAAGTATGAAATTGAAGTTGTCATTGCACAGTGAAGAGAAAAGCATACTTCTAAGAAATAGCACAAAAGACAAATTTGAGAATTGGTAAGGTTATAGATTAACGTGTGCATATGCTTGGCTGAAAAGGATTTAGGTTTGGGTGTATTGTTTTACTCCTTTTGATGACTTCAAAACCATGTGTATGGAGAATTATAAAATGATAAAGACATCACCAGGGAAAGAGTTGGGAAATACTTGTAGCCCTGAAAGGAAATTCTACAAGAGCTTAACTTTTTTTTTTAAATTTATTTTTGTTTTAGGAAAGGGTCTACAGGGTGTTCAGGGTCTCACTACTAGATCAGACTCATAGTGATCCACCTGTTTACAGCCTCCCAAGAGCTAGGATTACAGGCACATGCCACCATGCCCAGTCTCAATTGCAGTCTCAGCATGCCCTGGGGGCGGGACCAGCATGGCAGGCCCAGGGATCAAACCCCCAACCCCTGTGCCTGCTTGCAGGTAATTTAATCCACTGAGCTATTTGGCTGGCCCTAAGAGCTTAATTTGGCATCATGTTTTCCCCATGTCTTAGGGTCGTTGGCATCATAACCAAATGACTGATTTAATACCACTAATGGAGATAACAATGCACATTAAACGTCTCCTGATATGATATGCTGAGAACAAGGAAATATTGCATTCTTCCAAAAATTCTTAACAAGAATCCGTGTATGTCCCAAATTTTCTGATCAAGGAGATTATGGGCTACAGAGGAAAGTGGTCAATGAAGTATAGTGTACCTAAGGAGAGTCACCTAGAGGGAAAACATTCTCATAGGCTTTCACAGAAAGCAAATTGGTCAAGCAATGGCTGTGACTCATCCAGATGGCTGATGCTGACAAAAGATCCACAAGGTGCTATACATGGTGCCAAAGTAAATCCTGAGGGGATTTGACTGACTCTATCAGATAGCAAAAGTTACATTTTTAGTTATATAGCTTTAACTTGGTCTTAACCATCCAGCAGAGAAGTGTAACCACAGGGTATAAAAAGTAAATCTATATTAATACCCTGAAATGCAAAAGGCTTAAGTCAACAACTTCAGACCATTGCCAGTTGTGCTGATAAATCACTAATATTACAGACTATTGGACTATGTTGGGTTATTTTGCTGAATTCAAGTACCTACAGTGTTTGGACTGGCATCAAGTATGAAAAGGTTCTTTAAAGACTTCTCCAAATACAGCTTTTCTAACAGCAATGGAACACCCATCTCTTATAAAACCAAACAAAAAGGGGAATGTAAATAAAGGAACGTTTTGTTGTGAAAAAATATATATAAATGTATATAAAAGGTAGTGAAAATAGATATACAGCTACTTTCTCTTAGTTCAATGAGAAGTAAGGTTTGTAACTGATATTGTTTAGACAAGATATCATGTCTTCATCTTGTCCTCTGAATAACTACTATGAAGACAATAATATGCAAT
>NDGM011095662.1:3750-14382 GCA_002564305.1 Octomys mimax | reverse complement strand
CCCTGGCAAGCACAAGGGCCTGAGTTCAATCCCCGGTTCCGCAAAAAAAAAAAAAAAAAAAAGCATCTGACAATATAATCTCACCTAACGTATATCTAAAATATACAATATATCAACTATCTTATTACATATTATATAATGAATTATTTATTTGACTATATGTACATGTGACATATACATACATAGATGTCTGCTTAATGTTCTACCTACTTATTGTGTCTTTTTAGTAATAATCAGCTAATATTTACCAAACACATATTATTAAGTTTTTGACACTGTACCTCAAAAATCCTGATCCTAGAACTCTGAGAAGGGAAGCTTTTATTGTTTACTATTAATTATTCCAGTTTGGCAGGTGAAGAAAGCAAGGGCTGTTCACTCACTCTTCCAAGCCACGCAACAAGTGACAGCAGGGTTTTGAAGCCAAGCAGAGACTGGACCCAGGCGCGGCCCTGGGCTGAGCTGGGCATGGCCCCGGGGTGAGCCAGGCTCACTTAACGCATCAGTGCTGGAGCACTGGCGACAGAGCTCCAGCTTATTTATGTTTCTCTTTGCAAAGAAAGATCTGACATCAGCTTGTATGTCTTTGCTGATTCCACTCAAAGACTTTTTAAGACAAAATAACCTCCTTCAAAGCTAGCAAAGGTGAAAATTATGTCAATATCCTCTGCCTGGAAAAACAGTCAAGGTGAGGGTTGTCGCCAGTTAACACTAGCCTGCCTTGTTTTGTGACAGTCCTGAAACTTTTCTTCTCTTGAAAATAATCCTTTTTTCTGATTATATATATATATATATATATATATATATATATTCTTGCTACAAACTCAGGTGGGATCAAACTCAGGCCCATGTGCTTGCCAGGCAGGTGCTTATACCACCAAGCTCTCTCCCCAGCCCTTGAAAGCAATTCTGAAAACCTAGCACTGATCACTTCATCACCACAGAGGGAAAGTCACACCTACTTAGTCTAGCAATAGTTTGCTAATACACCAGAAATTTGCAGCAATTGATATTTTCTAGCCAATTAAATAGGGTACTGTCCGCTACTTAAATGTTATGTAATTTAAATCTAGTTTATTCAAAGCTTTCCAAGTTTTTTTGTTTCTGCTTTCCAATTTAATTCGCGATTTCACTAAAAATAGCCTTATAATTAAAATTTTAAAGTCCTTTGGGACTCAATTACGTACTATTTTCGTATTTGAACAGACATATTAAATCATTAAACTTTTGAAAACCATCCCTAATTTAATCACATCTCATTCAAAGTTGAATAGAAGTATTAATATGATCAATATTTTCTTAAAGTACATTTCCAGTACATATTTTGCTTCATGTCATGACCTTTTATTTAGGTAGTCCATTAAAATAATGAAGCTTTTTTGAAACATACATTTATTTATTTTGGAAGTTCAGTGTTAGGAAACTTAGCTTTCTCTGACTATTGAATTTAGCATACAATAGGTTAAATTCCACATTTGATACTAGTAAAGGAATACCAGATTTCTTTGGGCTTATGTCCTTTTCCTTTCTTTTTCTTCACACTCTTCTGACCCTACAGATTTAAACCATCTTTATTAAGTAGTAAATTGTTGTCCCATTTTAGGCAGTGAGGGTGCTTACAACTGATGCTGATACTCAAAGCCTCAGTGTCATGGTGGGTTCCCTGTTAGTTCAACAGAAAGCAGACAATAGAAGGAGTGCTGGCTAAACTCAGATCCCAGGCACCTGGCTGGCCTGCAGAATCACTGAATGGTCCTCTTGCAGCCCTCAGGTTCAAGCTCGGAACCTGCATATGTGGTAATTGAAGTAACCCACACACTGAGTCTTTAATTCTTGAGGTGGGAGCTATATAATGAAGACAGTATCTGGATCAGCACAAACCCAGCTAAGACGACAAGTCAGAAAAACACAACACATTCAGCTCAGTGGACTAAAGCTTCTTGTTTGGCAAGCACAGGGACCAGGGTTCAATCCGTGGTCCTGCAGGCAGCCTCGGCCCTGCCCTAGGGACATGCTAAAGCTTCTACCCAGTCCAGGAGTGGTGGAGCATGCCTATAATCCCAGCGCTGAGGAGGCTAAAAACAGGAGGATCACTGTGAGTCTGAACTGTGTAGAGAGACCCTGTACAAAATACATAAATAAAGAAACAAAGCAAAACAAAACAACAACAACAAAAAAAAACACAGACCATGTCATGTTAGGAAACATAAGAGATTAGCATCAACATTAAAGAACTAGAAGATGCAGGGCTACAAGTTATTATTCGGCATCACTCATTTCACTGTTCTGGCCAATAGAGAAGCCAGTTGCATACTGCAGAATGACTGCACACTGCTGCGAGCTTGAACAGGTTTGTTTCCTGGCTTCATCTGCTGGGCCCT
Source organism: Octomys mimax (assembly GCA_002564305.1). Classification (NCBI taxonomy): domain Eukaryota; kingdom Metazoa; phylum Chordata; class Mammalia; order Rodentia; family Octodontidae; genus Octomys; species Octomys mimax. The sequence continues at coordinate 12,001 of NDGM011095662.1, read as the reverse complement.
AGTGGGACTGAAACTACAGTCAAGGAACAAGCTCTCTGATGTGCAGGATACTGCCACTCACGTGACAGATGCATTCATTTTCATTCCAGTTAGGAAAGCAGAATAGATGCAGTTCATGTTTACTCAGATGGACGCAAATATTCATGCACAGTTCAGCCTTAGGGCTGTGTTAATCCTCCTGTCCTCTAATGTAATGTTGTCTGAAGAGGTCTAAGCTGCCTGGGCTTCCCACAGGATATAACATCGATCCATTACATCAATGAAAGCCTGCCAACAGGACAGCTGGGTAAAGGTGGGAAACACTCCAAGACTCGGTAGGTTACCTGAGCCTCGTTGAGTGAGTGTTAACAGAAAATCTTAAGGAGAAATAAATTTTATAGAGTGCACTTGAACAAAAAATGATTCGTAATTGAGCAACATTCAGAACCAATAAGAGGTCTGGATAACTCTGCTGTGGCATCCCAGGCAGTGAACTGTTGTAAGCTGACATAAAAATAAGGCAAAGAAATGGATTTGATTGATTAGAGTAGGAAGACTCTAGTTAGAGGTTAGTTGGTGGCTTTGAGTGATAAGGTCTCTAGTTTCACTTTACTGTTGATGTTTTAATTTGATTATATTGGAGCTTGAAGAGTTACAATAGCCCCAGACTTCTAGCCCCATAATTAAACATATATATATATATATATATATATATATATATATATGCATGAAAATAAGCTGTAGGCACATTTGAGGCAATGAAAGTGCCACTGAAGTGAAGTTTCTACAGTTACATGTTTAGGGGTTCAGAGGCAAGCCATAAAATCAAGAAAATAAAAGATCAATTGCTGAGTTTTTGCATTCCCTACCACCAAAAGGAAACATAAAGCCTCAATGGTTCTTTCTAAATTCTGAAAGCAGTACATAGCACACCTAGGAAAGTAGCCCTTGCTGGTCCTGGTAAGACAGAAATGTTACAAAAAAAATGTTAAGTGGTTCTACTCTCTAAACTGCAACCTGGGTTTTGTCCTTCTTTCAGATCCTTCAAGCCATGCACTTAGATGAGACCAGCCACAGGCACAAGTCTATCATAAATGCAAATGCAACATCCAGAAGTGGGCCCCAAATGAAAAAACAGAGTGAAGCGCAAGAGCAGGTAATTCAGCCCTTCATTCACACCAGCTACTGTCCATCCCTTGCCTCACCCAGACAGCTACAGGTGAGCTCCTGCGTGACCAGACACAGGAGGAGGAGGAGGAGCCCCGGCTTGCTTCTGTATGAGCTGACTGCATGTGTGAAAGCATGCGGATGCTGCTACCCAACACAGAGGGGAGAAAACCTTCATATCAGAAGGAGACACAATGATCAGTGTGTTTGGTCAGATTATTCCCAGTGTATGGAAGGAGACACGGCCTCAAATGAGAACAGAGAAGTCTTCCATGACATCCCTGGCTGCCCAAAACCTTCTCTTAAAGGTCCACAGACTATCACACCTATTCTACTTTCTATCCCTTACCATATATTTTTGTATTTGCTAACATAAATTACTAGATTATATTCTCTCTCCTATTTTGCTATATGCTTAATACAAGCATTTATCGTCTTCGATCAGTGTTATACCCTCAGTGATGAACAAGCGCCTGACACTAAGAAGTGTTCGATAAATATTTATGGAATGAATGGGCTGCTATCATCACTTTTACCCACTGTATTGGAATGTGGATGTATGAATTAAGACTGTTGATAAGTAAATGAAGTCACGAGACAAAAGCTAATGATGTCCAACTCATAACCACACCGTACGTGCATCTATGTGTGCAATGCATCGGCATGCATGTAGATGTACAATTGGAATTGAGTTATATATGGCAAAAATGTAAACTGCTCAGCAGTGAGAAAGAGACTTCTTGGGGATGTACTTGAATATTCATTGAAACCAGACTTTACAAAGATCTCCAGGGATACAATTTCCAACTATGATAAGAGCAGTTGTGCAGTAATTCATTGAGCTACTCTACCAAAATGAAATGCTGACAAAGAGAAGAAAGATCAAAGAATGCTTTCAAGGACAGAGCAGGAATCGGGCACTGCAAAAGGCAGGTATGATGTGTTCGGCAGAAAGGCTCAGTGAAAGGGAGAACAGCAGAGGGAAGAACCGCTGCAGAAAGCAGAAAGTTCAAAATGTCATGTTATCTGTCTTCAACATAGATTAGAAATACCCCACCCTGACAATCTGCACATGTTGGGAAATAAAATAGAGGTGAAGGGTGGCAGATTAATTCTAAATAGCCTAATCATTGTGTTGAAATATCCCAGGAAGCTCAAAAGAACAGCAGGAACTAGGTAAAGTTTACTGTGGTTAGCAGACACCAGAATGGTCAGCTCACCCCAATAAACAACATCAGCAGTTTCATTGATAATTCAGTCACACATGGACCAAGAAGTTCTACAGAGAGATCCCTGAATCTGAAGTCTGTTGGTTTTACCTGGAGTCAGACCATGTCAAATGGGCCACATGATTTGCTGATGGGTGACACTCACCCATCATAGAAGCCCAGCAAAATGACTTCTGTCCCAGCTTCTTTGAGTAAAAGACATATACTCCAACTGCATCAGGCCTGTCAACAAATATGAATTACCTATCTGCCCTGTATGAGAGACTGTGCTAGGCGCTGGGAAATCCATTGTACACTGAACCACAGACTCCTGTCCACATGTAATTCACATTTACAGGGGATAAACACCCATTAGGCAAATAAATATGTGGGCAAATGTAAAATTCACAACCTCCTGCTGCCATAGTTGTGCTGCTAATGAGGGTTGTACAGTGTCATGGGAACCTGGCAGCATAGCATTCGGCCCGAATAAGTGACACTTTCTTGGGAAATGGGAATTGCGCTAAGAAGCTGACAGTAGGGGAGAAAGAGAAGCTCATGTAAAGCAAAGGAATCAGTGGGCATGAACATTTCAAAGTATGTTATAGTTTAGATCTAAAATATCCTCACAAGGTCTGGGGATATATCTTAGTGCGGAGCCTACCTGGAAAGCACAAGGTTGTGAGTTCAATTCCCAGGATCATAAATAAATAAATAAAATAAATAAAATGTCCCCCAAAGCCATTCAAACTAGGAAGTGTTCAACCACTTACTTGTTTATCCCAGGCATTACTCAGGCAGTGCATTTGTTTACGTATTGACTATCCCAAGCATCCCTTGGATAGATATCATTTTTTTCTGGTCAATTCTCATGCTAAATAAATTTAACAAAATTGGTATTTTTATATTTCCTGTTATATTATAAAAATTAATGGAAATGCAATTTTTTGTTATTTTGTATTTAAATAATTTGATTGATAAATGATTAACTTCTTTTTAAACTTTTTTTTCTTCCTGGGGATTGAACTCAGGTCCTCACACTTGTAAGTCAGGTGTTTATGCTATAGCACTGTCTCCCCAGCTGATTTTTAAACTTTTCACAGGTAAGAGTTTGCCTGGAGCTAAAGAGAACACTTTAGTCTTGTAATATTTCCCAGTGCTATAACTGTGAAAGACTTTGGCAACTTTTAGAGATGAACTGAATGAATTTTGACAATTAGATGGACATGAAGCTTTTTGGGGCTTGATATTATGGTTTAGATTTAAATTGTCTCCAGATAGTCTCATGTCTAGGGCCTGGTTGGAGGGGTGGATCACTTAGAATAGGCCTTAGAGCCTGGCTTGGAAAGGAATATTCTTGTTACAGCTCCTTTTTCTGCTTTCTGCTTCTTGGCTGTGTGACATGGTCCTCTTACTTCTACCAGGTCCTTCCACAATGCCATCTCTCTGCCAGAGCTGTCCAGGTATAGACTAAATCCGCTGATACTTTAAGCCCAAGCACACTTCTCCTCTAAGTTGTAGGTGTCAGGTATTTTGTGCCGGCTACAGGAAAGCTGACTAATACACATTACCTAGCTACATGTTCAGATTGAGTTCTTACAACATTCAAAATTTTCCTTCCTTTCTCCCATGTGTTTTATTTGACCAGAATATGAGGCAGAGCTATACCAGGGGTGCAGGAAGTGTGTCCTTCTGTCGCCATGCACTAGCTCAAGATGCCAGCAAAGTTTTTCAGTTGTTCAAACCTCTTCCTCCCCTCGACCCCAGCCCAGTGGCAGCAATGGAAATAGAAAGCAGCAGAAGAGAGGAAAGGAGCACAGTGAATATCCAAGACTGTGGACCAGGTGGGTCCTCTTGATGCTTCCATTTCTAGAAAGACCAGCTTTATGACCATACGCTGTCACACAGGTATGAGAATCTGCACCAGCCTTTCTTATCTAAAAATGTAGAGAGAATGGTAATGAGATCAACTGCATGTCACAAGTTCTTATAAAATCTTTCTCCTTAAGTAGGAAGCTTGTGAGAATACTTACTCCTATGTCTCAGATCTTCAGGAGAAATATGAAAACAAAGATAACAAAACCCAGGGTCAAAGGGCTTGTAATCTAAGAAAATAAAATATAGGGATCAGTCATCAGGATTATTTATGTAACTAGAACCAAAATTAGAAGAAGAATCACAGTAAATTCCTATTTATGAGTCTAAAGAAATTTAACGATTTCTTTCTTGATGTCATTTTGTAGTCAATGCCTGGCCCGCACAACAAAAGCAGTCTGAGCAAGCAGCTTTGGGTAGACTCCTTGTTTACTGCATCTATGACTTTACAGCACAAATTTTGCATTAAAATACCCAAACTAAAAGCACCCGAAAGCATCACTGTTTGATGATCTTTATTGGTTGCTTAGGCCTGTGTTTGAGTGAATGTATTTCATAATACCTATAAGCTTCCACACATAATCATCTACTCATTTATGTAAAGATGTAACACCGTGTTAGTAATAATTGGTGACAGATGATGCCGATACAGGGGAAGTCGCTGATGTGGGGAAAGCTACCCAAGAGGCATAGCATGTAGAATTCAGAAATGGGAAGAGAAGGTTTACATAAGAGATGTGGGACTGATACAGTGGCTCAAAACTTCCTGGGAAGAATGCGATGGAGATTAAGAGATTGAGATGGGGAAAGGAGTGAGCTTGAATAGCAAGAATCAGGAACAGATTATAATGATTATTATGGAAGAGAACAAATTGGCACAATCCCAGAAGCAAAGCAGAGCTCACGACAAGCAACAGATGCCATGTGGAAGTACAGTGTTCACTGTGCTAGGCTCAACCCAGCCACACCAGTTATTGGTTTGAGAGCTCTCTGAAAGAGCAGAGTTCATCTCACTGGGGTTAAATTGTCACATTGGAACCCCCACCTGGTTGGCCTGGGGTTTTTCTGCATTCAGTGTCCCACTCCTTCATGTCATGGATGGAACAGACAAGATTTGATTGAACAGTTTATCTGTTATCTTTCATCAGAAATCTCTTGTTCTACTTTTCCCTGACAGATGTAGCAGAATACTTGCTTGCAAATGGTCTTTAGCTAAAATGATTCTTATTCTTTGTGAGTGGTGCAGTGTATTTATGTAAAAAATATTCAGTTTCTGTACAAAGGCCTAGAGAGTGGTGCCTAGTAAGAACAGGCAGAAGAAGAACAGATCTAGGAATAGAAGATATTGGGGCCGAGAATTTGGGCCCCAGAGTAAACCTCACCTCTGCTTCTCAAGGTGATGGTGATTGGATAAAGAAGCCTAGTAATTCGGGACCTGGGAGGCAGAACTCTAGCTCCTTCTTTTCCTCCCAATCTTGTTTTCATCACAACAACCACACAAGTGCCTTTTACATTAAACTACAGCTGAGCACAGGAGATTGACAGAATTTTCACTTTTCATCTGGATGGTTCAACATCACGTAGAAACAGCCACTGTAGGCCTCCTAAGGAGGGAAAGGGTGGAAAGCTACCTGCTTGAAAGACTGATTTAAAAAAAAAAAAAAGTTTAGAAGCCACTAGGTGTTTGGTACTTATTTTCAAGGCTATAAATCCCACAGCAGGTGTACCCAGGCAATCAGGATAGGCAAGAACTCTGATAAATTCCACGGGGATACTTAGGGCCACAGAAACCCTGGGAGGCTATAAATAGTCATTAGGAGTGAGATGTTGCTGAACGCTGAGGGAGAAATCCCCCAGTGGAGCAGAAATGTAAATCAGGAACTACTATGAGGAAATTGTGTCTTCACATTAAGAATAAAAGAAGAAGGGGGAAAAAAAGGAAAAGTGAAACTAGATTGTTTTCCAATGGCTGTTCAGAATCTCAGTCATTTCAGAGCATTTTCAGAGAAAGGGGGTGGGAGGAAGGAAGAGACGGAGGGCGAGAGGGAGAGAGCCCCCCCCCCCCGCGTCTAAATGCGCATGGATTCTGGGAGGTTCCTTGTAGATGCGGACTCCCAGTCCGCGAGCTTATAAAGGCTGTCACAGTAACTTCAGTTGACAAGGTTGTGGTTTCTTTTTTTGCAAGAGAACCAAACTTATTGATATACACTGTTTACCTCACACATAGCCTCTGTGGACACTGGGAGGATTAACATGGGTTTGATACGTCGTTCTTGAATCATGTGCAGGTCCCTGCAGCCGAGGCAGCATGCATATGGAAAGCTGTTACAATCATTTTCAAAATGCACTTCTTACCTATTTTGACTCCCAACAAAACATACATTTTAATCGCTAAAGTGCTTTCGTTTATTGGATGGCATGTCACAAACTTCAGGAAGCAGCAGAAACAGATTTCACTGTATTATATTTAACAGCATAGTTTTTGGATTGCTTCATTTGTAGTTATAATTTTGATCATCTTTTCTATGAATGATACTCTTATTAGTGGGGTAGGTCACCTTGAAATGTTTCCACTATTCATTACAAAAAAAAACCTCTATGGAAAGCACATTTTTAAAACTCTCTCTCTTTCTCTCTCTCTCTCCCTCCCTTCTCTCTGTCTCTGTATTTATGTCTCTCTGTCATCTCTCTGTCTCTGTTTCTGTCTCTGTCTGTCTCTCTCTTCCTCTCCCTCTTTCCCTCCCTCCTTCTGATTGTCCCTCTGCTGTTCCCTAATTTTGCACATGGATTTATACAGCAATTATTGTTGCAAATGTCGAACAATACAGAATCAGAGTGGTGACAGAGTTAGTAATAACATTGTTAGACCACTTAATATGTTTTTGGCTGACCCACACAGACCCTATTTCAGAAAATGCTTCCATAGACCCAGAATATAATTGATTTATTTCCTCAGTCAGGGAAAGATAGTCACTTATTAGCAATTGAAAAATGAGGTGCAGCATCAGATAATGTGGCATTAAGCCCTACAAGAGTGATCAGACTAAAAGAAAAAAGGGACTTGGAGCTCTGAAAATAGGATAAATAATCATGCTGAAGAGCGCCCACTCGGAAAGTGAATCACCTAGATTTAAATCTAGCCTCCCTTGCTCATCAGCCGAGTGACGTGGACATTATCCTCTATACCTAAATTTCTTCTTCTGTAAAATGGTGATATTGAGAACGTGCCTCCAAGATGACCGGGAATTTTTTAAGTTTCTGAATCAAATTCTCAGCACACAGTACACACTGCACAAATGCTGACCTGTGGGGTAATTCTACCTTCTGAGGACTGAACACCGCGGCTCTTGCAGTGCCCTCCCCATCCATTAGCATGAGCACCGACGGGGTCCTCTCAGCTCTCCTTCCTGGTGTCCTCACAACTGGGCCCCAGGTCTGTCCTGTTGCCAGGTCCTATTGCAGATTCCTTACACCTTGCTGTGATAATTCCTGGACCTTCTCTTGCTACCCATAGACTCTTCCCCACCCAGCACACTGACTCAGACTCTACTCTTTTATGACTATGCTTCCTACATTTTAAAAATGTCTTCCATCCCCTGCACCATCATCCCCACCCTCCACACAGGATGAAGTGGAAATAGTTTAGTCTGGCATTTCAGGCCCTTCGCATTCTGGTCTTAGCCTATCTTGACAACATCATTTCGCTCTATTCACCAGAACTGGTACTTTGCCAAGTCAAACTGATCTATCAGCAGCAATGGCATGCTGCCACGCTCCCTAAATCTTAAGTGAGTACATGGATTCATAGAAATTTTTCCAAGGTTTTCAGCCATCAGAGTAAAGGGAAGTCAGACAAAGACATTTATAAAATGATCCCTTTGCCAGCACCCCTTTTCTTTTCATTCAAATACCCTAAAAGGGAAAGACAAAGGTACATGTCACTGACGTGAATACTTCATGAACACAGACAAGTTAGATTCATTCACATTTGAGAGGACATCTGGGCTTCTCTAAATGAGAGC
>NDGM011095655.1:0-18837 GCA_002564305.1 Octomys mimax | reverse complement strand
ATCTAGTAGTGAGACCCTGAACACCCTGTAGACCTTTCCCTAAAATACAAAACAAACAAACAAACAGCAACAAAAATATTCAAAGACCCAATCCAAAAATGAGCATCTGAGCTGAATATATACTTTATAATTGAAGAGATACAAATGGTAAATAAATATACGAAAAGATGTTTAATATCATTAGTTATTCAAGAGATGCAAATTAAAACAACACTAAGATAACATCTTATGCCAGAAAGAACGGCTATCATCAAGAAGTCTACCAATAACAAATGCTGGAGAGGCTGTGGGGAAAAAGGAACTCTTCTCTGCTGTTGGTGGTAGTGCAAGCTGGTAAACTATTATGAAAATCAGTGTAGTGATTCCTCAAAATCTAGGGACTGGAGGTCCCATTCAAGCCAGCTACTCTCCTAGGTATTTATCCCAAAGAATTGAAATCATCATGCCACAGCGATACATGTGCATCCATGTTTATAGCAGTACAATTTGCTATAGCTAAATCTTGGAAACAACCCAAATGCCCATCAACTGAGGAAAGGACAAAAATGAAAGGGTGTTTTTACACAATGGAGCTAGAAAAAATTCAGCTGTAAAAATTTCATCTATAAAAAATTCAGCTATAAATAAAAGATAAATTTGAGGCTTTCACAGATAAATGGATGACGCTAGAGTCGACATTGTTAAGTGAAATAAATCAGATCCACATGTGCAAATCTTGTACTATCTCAGTAGTGTGAGAACCAGAAAGAGTAATGAAAATCTAAAAAGGTGAAAAAAGCACTGTGAAATGGAAAGAAATTGCTCAATGGGAAGGAAAAACTGGGATGATGAAAAGGACAAATGAAAGAAGGAAAAAATATATTTAGATATATATGCAGAATAGTATGGATAATTGTATTGTCAATTTCTGTGAGTCTTTTGAATGGAGCAGGTAATGTTTAAAACTTTTTTCTGTATTCTGATTTTTTTTCCTCTTTTGAATTTCTTATAACTTTTTTGTTATTGCTTTTTTTTTCTTTAAATGAATCTTACACATTTCTATCTGGTAATCTGAACTAATTTGAAGATTGCATCATATAATACAGCAACCACAGTTAATTCCTTTCCTACACTTTGTCTAGTGAAATCTTGTACTATTTCTAATGTTATTTTTTTCTATCATTATTTTGTGTTCTTTAAAAATTAAAAAAATTAAAGTTATAGGTAGAGTAAGTCATGTAAAAATACTGAAGGATGAATATAATATGAAATTATATTGCTATAAAATTTTAATCAATACCAGAATTATTCTTAGCTTTAGAATTTTTACTTTATCCATATTTACAACAGAAAAACAGTATCTATTTAAAAATAATAATAGAGATTTTTCAGATTCTAAATTAAAATATATGGTAGAAAATGATTTCCAATGTAGACAACTAAGATATAATTACAAGTTACATGATTTTTCACATTTTAAATAATTTAAAGAAATAGGTTCAACTTCTGAAAACATTCAAATAAAATATTAGATGTTTTGCTAATGTATATTTTATAGACTATATTTTTAGAAATTAGGTATTAGTTTTTTCTCCAAGGTTCAAAAATTACTTTCCTTTCTGCTGTTTCTTTTTAAACCAACTACAGATTTTTATATTCACTTGTCTATTTTATTATTTATTATTCAAATTCCCTGGCCAACTCAAAGTTATATATTATTCTACATTATTGGTGACTTGCTGTGAATACTTCAAAATCAATCATTGTAAAGCAATGTGCAAAGAGAACACTCTGTATTTACAAAATAAAAATATAGATGTAAAGCTCAGAGTATTTGTTAAATTCTATTTTTCTAGAGTCAGGGTTATTAGCTGAGATTCTTTTGATCTGTGTATTTTTAAACTAGAAATAAATAAAGTACAAAAATTGTACTCATACTACTATTCATAATGATTTAGCTAAAAAATGAAGGTACTGTCTAACATGGTATCATGGTCCTATCGCTGGAAGATGATTTCAGCTAATATTAAAGAAAAATGTAATTCTAGATGACAAACAAGGAAATATTTAAGTAGTTATATATTATTCTAACAGAGCAAAGGTGAAAGATTTCACCTAAGTCTTGTATGGTATCAGCTTTCAGAAACAAGTATGTTCAGAAAACTGGCAAAACAAATCCACTGTGGACCTCTTTGCAAAAGTCCAAGAAACTTTTGGTGGTTGAGGTGAGACCCCTAAGAGAAGAGCGGACTGAGTATAAAGCCATGGTTCAATAACATGAAACAGTTGGAAGATGTTATGATTTGTGTCTGTATGTTCCCCAAAAGCCTCACACACTCTTAGATGGGGCTTTTTCACAGTCACCTGAATCTAGAGTTTGTGACTGATGCATAGTACAATGCTGGGACTGAGAGTGGGTGATTGTTGGATTGGTCCACTGATTGAGTTGACTCTCCCCTAACCCCAGCAGTCTGGATAAAGTAAAAGAGCCAAAAGCAGCTCATTTTCCCCTCGCTGCTCTTGTTGCTTTCGCTGTCTTCCTCTACCATGAGCGGTTGCCCCTCTGTCATTCACAACCCTGCCTTGGGGCCAGCCCACATGAATTGCAAACTCTACAAGCTGTGAGCTAAATGAAACCTTTCCTCCTTTAACTTTGGGTGTCAGATATTTTGTCTCAGCAATGGGAAAGTAGCTAAGATTTGTTGGGCAGTGATAGGTACCGCGAGGTGCTTGCAATTTTGCTTTGAGCTTCCATTGCCTATTAGATTCTGGCATGCTGGAAGTGTAGGACATGAGGGCTCAGAGTTCAAGGTGACTGAGGTGCACAGGGCAGAGAGCGCTATCTTCCTTCAGCAAGATGACTCAGCTCATGGGCAGTCACCGCAGCACGGGTCAGACGGCACCAGTGGCAACAGCAGCAAAGGACACTTTCACCAGATCCTGGGCTTCAGGGTGACAGCAGCTGACATCACTGAAAAGGGCAGTGGGGGGCTGGATGGAGGAGGGAGAATAAATAAGAACTTTGATGCCACAGCCTAGGCTGATGTATCAGTGAGTCACATGTAGTGTGCAAGGAAAACTCCTAGAAATTAATGTAATTGTTGGAATTGCTTTCATGGAGCCTAGAGACCGTGACCATTTTATTGATGTGTCTACATATACACATGTGGTGGCTGGGGCTAGGGCTAGGTACTCCGTTGAGATGTTAAAGTGTGCAGGTCTCACCGTTCTGAGCTCCTGAGTGCTGTTCAGACAACAGAACCGGCTTCCAAAAGGGCAACTCAAAATAAACTACCTTATCGCTAATGCTTAGCAATTTTGAAATAAGGAAGAAAAAGTAGAAGTAGCTAATAAATATTCTATTCTTCAGATTTTTAAATAATCACTTCCTCCTTTAAAAATCTGCAAAAAGTGGAGAACATGCAGCTACTTAATAAACACAGCTATTTGAAATGAGGTGACTAATTTTGCAGCGTTCCATATATGTTCCTCTGAAACAGAAAAAAGAAAATCCGAGAGTAAAAAAGCCAAGTGCACTTCATGATGGAAGTTTTAAAACACAAAGCAAAATCCTATTTTCCAAAGTAAGATTTCTGTTTGGAAGAGAACTTCTTTGTTCAGAAGAATGAATGGCATTTTGGGAATCCAAAGAATCAGAATCTGAAGAACTTCGCACATGTTGCCATATGGTGAGGGAGATTGCGCGAGGACATGAGTACCTTTTCCAACTTATAGGAAATAAGAACTATGCTAACAGATTGGTGGAAGAACGAAAGGCAGACACTGATGGGCCCATGAGGAAAGGCCAGGCTCTTGATCCTCTGGTATCTTGCCTTAGAGGTGGGTTGGGGATTGAAAACTCAATGAAAGAAAGCACATTAACAATTCAAAGAATAGCCGTAGGGAGTTTCATAGGAAGGAACTGCAAATCTCTTAGAAAGAGCCACATGTCTAGTATAGTGCTAGAGCAATAGCTTGCTGTGGTATGAACCGGTATTCAGATACTGCTGGGTTTCAAGAAGCAGCCTGGGAATTCTGCGATGTCTGTCTGATTACAGAAAACCTTAAATCAGGCCGCCAAGGAGGGGCGCAAGATTCACAGCCCAGGGGAGGCCAGTAAGGAGAGGAGTGTGCACTCATGTCCCCACAGAAGAAGGGAGGTGGGAATGCAGGCCTACTAGGCCCACTCCAAAGGGTGGGCACTCAGGCACAGCGGAAGGCTGGACAGTCAACTGAGACACGAAGAGAAGCGCACAAGTGAGAAACAGCTCTTCTAAAACACTGAAAGATGCTATCCTTGTTACTAACAGGGAAGCCACAGTACTGCTTTAAGCGCTATTTTACTCACTTTATAAGGATGTCTGTTATCGATTACCCTTTATTTGGTTTCGATTATGTACATGTTTTGTCTTTTAAATCCTGACAGTTCATATTTCTTTGTCTCACTAAGCTATTCTCTAAAGTCAAGGCATACAGATAACTAAGTTCTCAATAAATAATATTGATGATACTTGTTATTACAGAAATGACATCATTTTGCTTTTCTCACTTATAAAGAATATGTGAAAATTCCTCTAATCCAATTAGCATAGTTCTAATTATTAATGGACAATATTAATCTATTGATTTACATTACTTTCCCAGATTTTTAATGACAAACTGCTAAAATAAGCATGCTTGTTTATTTAGTAGCTATTTTATTTCAATGAGATTAATTTCCCTGATGAAGTCTAGAGTAAAAAGTATATATATATATATATATATATATATATATGCTTAATTTAAATAGATATTGCTAAGTTGCCTTATAAAACTCTCCAAAACTTATATTTCTACCAGCAATGAACGTTTGGCAGTATTTTTTTTGTTCATATCCCAGCCAACAATAGCAGGTGACACTTCAGTTTGCCTTGTTTTAATTTGTTCCCATCAGAAACTATTAATCTTACTGCATTTCTTTATCTTATAGTAAGCAGGAGCATCTTAGTATATGTTTGACAGTTGCTGAATTTCTGCTTTGTGAATGGCTTCTCCACACCTTTGATCTATTCTGCTAAAAAGTTAACTCCTGGTTTTCAATTTTAAACAGTTTTCTGTATTCAACCTCTGCCTTATAAAAATTTATTTTTCATGTAAAACAATTTTTTAGAGTATTTATATTTTTTCATAGAAAATTTTTACACAATTACTTTCATAAGAATTTTTATAAATAACCAAAGTTATCTTCTCTTGTATATTATTTCTTAAGACTAGCCCCTTCTGCTCCTTTGGGCTAGTTAGATTTATTGTTGAATTTTATCACTTGCTTCACTTAATAATTGTTGAGAATATATGATTGCTCTCCCTGATTGTGCTGATGTAATAAAGCCTGGTAATAGAATTCTTAATATGGTAGCATCCTTCTAGTCCTAGAATAGAATGTATTTGTCCTCAGTATGTACCTTAACAAATAGCTGACTTTAGATTTTAACTTGTTCCCAAATGCACAGTACATATCACTATTAAGGCCCAAAATGCCCAACTATTTCCCCCTTGGTAGAAACTTGTATTGACTCCTTCAGGTCCAATTATAGGAAACTTTCAACAAAGGCCCTTCATTGAAGCGTACATACATAAAAGTAGCCTGGGCTATTTCCACTACCTATATCTCATTCTCTGTTCTGTGGCTAAGCGGCAAGGCTTTGAGGCAAAGACATGAAAAATGAAAATACAAGAGCAATATCAAGACTTTTTATCCAAGGTTTTCTCATCATGTTTCTTCTTGTGAGGCTTTAGGAGGACAATAGGAAAATACAATGTAATGGAGTTTATGTGATACACAAAAATAATTGTTCTAAGATGATATAAATCCTAATGTTTCATATAAATACATAAGATTAATATGTATTATAACATATATATATTTTTGAGTTTTAAAAACCTATTAAAATGATTGCAATGATTTACCATGTCATATTTTTATCATCCATATTAAAAGAACTGTTTTAATTTTTGATTCATACATAATAGTTGTATGTATTTGTGGCTCATAATAAGATATATTGATACATATATGTATAATGATCAAATCAGGGGAAGTAACACATCCTGCACTTTCAACCCTTATTGTTTTATATATTTATGGTGACAACATTCAGAATCTTCTAGCTACTTGGCACTAACCATTATTGCTGACTATAGTTACTCCACCTGTCAATGGAACAATAATATTTATTTTTTCCTATCGTAGTGCAATATTTTACCGCTGATCACCAATTTTTCCATGACCATACCTCCATACTTAATGCAATCTTTGGTAACTAGTATTCTACTGTCACCTTGTATGGCATCAACGTTTTTACATTCCACTTCTGAATGAGATATTAATGTAATATTAATCTCTGTTTCCAACTTATTTCATATAAATAATGTCCTCCAGGCTCGTCTATGTCATCACAGACCACAAGATTCCATTCTTTGTGTGGCTGACTGGTAGCTCCTTTTCTATATACACAGCCCTGCCTTATCTCTTCATCACTAATGAATACTTGGATTTCTTTTATCCGTGGGCTGCCATGAACAGTACTGCAATGAACATGGGAATTCAGATTGCTGTTCAACATACTGATTTTATTTACTTCAGACAGATAGCGCATAGTAGACTTGCTGGACCATCTGGTGGTTCCGTAGGTTCGTGAGGAAGTTTTATACTGCTTTCGGTAATGGCTGCCATCTACATTTCTGCCACAGTGGTAAGGCTCCTTTACACTGCTTCTTTTCGAGCACTAAATGCCTTTAGTCCTTTTCAGCATGGCTTGTCTAACTGGCCGGGTGATCTCTCTTTGTGGTTTTGTGCATTTCCTTGATGATTAAATAATTTTGATTATTGTTCCTATATCTCTTGACTATTCCAATCTTTAGAGATTATTCCCATCTTCTGCGTATTTTTCATACTAATTTTCAGGGTTTTCTGTTTTGTTTATGGACTTGTAATTATTTGCTCCACTGTGGTTTTTAGATATTAACGCTTTATCACTCCTAGTTCCCATTCTGTAGATTGTCTCTTCACTCTGTTATTTGCTTTGAGGGGTAGAGATTTTTAGCTCACAATAGTCTGAGTACACACATTTTTGAAAGTTAGGAATCTGAGAGACCAGAGTTGAAACACTGGCACTTGCACCGAGCACCTCTGTCACTTCTGGAAATGCAGTTTGTACTGCCTCTGCTGTAAGATGGAAATAAGAGCTACCCTCAGAAATAATGGCTACCCTCAAAGAATTATCGTAGGGATTTAATAAAAAATATGGATAGTGCATTTCATCTATATTTGGCTGCATAATAATTACTCAATAAGTTTTAGGTTGTACCCCATTCCTCCTCCTTTTGTCCACTCAAAGGAAAATGCCACTCATTTCCACCTGCCTTAGTTTATAAGGATTTATTTACTATGTATATTGGCCTTTTGTAGAAAGAGTGTGGTTGCTACATGAGATAAATCTCATCCAAAAGAAGCACTAAATTGCTTCTAACATTGTCTTATATAGATATTTTGTGTCAACTACTGATGTACCTGCATTTGTTAGCACACAGAACTAACTACCCACTCCACTCATACAAATAGTTGAACTGAAATTTTGAGATACATGAATTATTCTTAATTTTGTTAATTCTTCTTAGATGGATGTATATGGCGTGTCCAAGAACTGTAGCAATTACCGCCCCAGTCTTGCTACCTTTTGGCTTTTCTCTTTTTTTACGAGTTTGAGTCTGGAAATTGCATACTCCACGTGGCAGAGGCCCTCACACTTCCTCTTCCAGATCTTGAAGTTAATCAGTGACAATGGACTAAGCATATTTGTTTTTTTGAATTCTTTAAAATTTATTTTAAAGAGAAAAAATAAAACAAAAGTTCAAGACAAGATAAGACGGTAACAGTGATTAATATGTTAACATTGTTGTTTTTAAATTAGTTACTCAGATTACAAAGTATCAGCATTTAAATGTCCAAGCAATTTTAGCACAAGCTTTTCTTTTCAGTGAACTAAGAGAAGTTAATAGCACAGCTACCTTAACTATCTTAACATTTCTCTTCCTTCTTTTCTCCATTCCACCGTCCAGGCCTCTCTTGCCTTTTGAAATTTATTCCCACTTCACAACGGTATATTTTGGATCTTACCCTTACAGCTTCCCACAGTATGGAGACAGTATGACATTCACACACGTGATTCTGACTTATGTCACTTGTGACTGTGGTCTCAACTGACACCTGTTTAGGTACAAACGTCTGCAGATTCCCCTTCTTTATGGCTGAGTAGGACTGCATTGTATAAAAGACCATATCTTTTTAATCCTTTACTCAGTTAATGGACATTTGGGATGTTTCCAAGATACATCTATTACAAATTGTGTTGCTATAAACATGGGTGCACATATATCACTGTGCTAAAATATTATGAGTTCTCTGGAAATATACCCAGAAGTAGGATAGCTGGGTCAAATGGGACTACCCATTCCAGTTTTGTGAGAAAACTCTACTGATTTCCACAGTGACTTCACCAGTCTACACCCCTATCAACAATGTATAAAGGCTTATTTTTCCTTAGAGCCCCGCCAGCATTATTTCCTGATAATAGTCATTATTTCTGGGGTGAGACTGAATCTCAGTGCTCTTTTGTGTCTCTTAATTGACCAGTAAAGTGGAGCATTTTTTCATATAGTTCATTTCCATTTATATTTCTTCATCTGAGAAGCGTTAATTCATTTCAGATGCCCATTTTTTCGATGAGGTCTTTAAATTTGGGAGGTCTTATTTTAAGCGCTTTATTTACTCTCGATAGTCATCTTTTGGCTAAGGAACATCAGGCAAACATTTTTCCCATATTTCAGGTTATCTCTTCAGTCTGTTGGTTGTTTCTGTTGCAGTTAATAAGATGAGCTCCCAGTTGTTGATTCTTTGATGTAGTTCCTGTGTGATCCAGGTTTTATTCATAAAATCTTTGCCGGCACTAATATCTTTAAGAGTTTCACTTATTCTATCTTCCAGCAGTTTTAACGTTCTTATCTATTTTAATGTTTCAGGCATGGTAAAAGATAGGACTCCAATTTTAATCTTCAACATGCGCAGAACCAGTTTTTCCATATCACTTATTAAAGAGGCTTTCTTCCAGTGAATGTTTGGCATCTTTGTCAAGGATTAGGTGGTTGAGTATGTCTGAAGTTGTTTCTACATCTTTTAATCTGTTCCATTGGTCTTCTGGTTTTGTTTTTTTTCTGTCATCTTTTTTTTAACTCACAGTAGCTCTGTAGTATGATTTCAAGGCAGGGACTGTGATGCCTCCTGTCTTGCCTTTGTTGCCCTGAAATGTCTTTTTATTCTAGACCACTTCTTTATCCAATGAATTTTAGGATAGTTTTCTCTAATTGTGTGAGATATTCTATAGAAATTTTGATCATAATTGCACTAAATCTGTACAATGATATTGAAAGTATGGTCATTTTCATTACGTTGGTTCTTCCTACTTGAGAGCAAAGGATATCTTTCCAATTTTTGATATCCTCTTCAATCTCCTTTTTCAAAGTACTCTTGTTTTCACTATATAAGAGGTATTTTTTATCTTTTATTAGATCAATTCAATCAAGTAAGGTACTTTACTTATTTTGGGTGCTTTGTGAAAAGTGTTGTTTTCCTAATTTCCCTCTCAGTGAGATTGTTATTCTTGTACAGGAAAGCTATTGACTTTTGAATATTGATTTTGTATCCAGCTATGCTACTGAACTTGCTTATTCAATCTAGTAGTTGTTTTAGCAGAATTTTTGGGTTCTTCTATGTAGAGTATCATGTCATCTGCAAATAATGATAATTTAGCTTCTTTCTTTCCTATAATCATTCCTTTTAATCTAATTGCTCTAGATAAAGTTTCCAGTACTACGATGAATAAGAGTGAAGACAGTGAACAACCTCTTGGTCTTCTTCCTTAGTTTAGACATAAAACTAAGTTTATCTTCAAACTGAAAGTTTTCAGTTTTGTCCTTTTAGTGTGACTGTTAGTTTATCATAAATGGCTTTTATAAAATCATGATAAAGACCACCTATTTCAATTTTTGGTAGGATTTTTATTATAAATGGGTGCTGGACTTTGTCAAAAGATTTTTCTGCATCTATTGAGAGGATCCTATGATTTTGTTCTTGGCTCTGTTAATGTGGTCTATTACAGTATTAATTTCCACTTACTAAACCATCCGTAAGTCCCTGGGATGAATCCCTCTTGGTCATGGAATGTAATCTTTTGGATGTTTGGTTGCATTCTGCTTGTTACTACTTTATTTATTTATTTACTTATTATTTTTTGCAGTACCAGGGGTTGAACTCGGGACCCTGCACTTGCCATGCAAGAGCTTATTTTAGTGAGCTATTTCCCCAGCCCCTATGTTTGTTACTACTTTATTAAAGACTTCTACATTCATGTTCATTAGGGAGATTGGCCTGCAATTTTTTTTCTGAGTTGGGTCTTTCTCTGTTTTTGATGTCAAATAAGTGTATCTGCTAAAGTGAGCATGCAGTTCCTTTCAGTTTAGGATGCACATTGCTGAAAAGGTCTGCAATGGGATATGGTCATAGATTACACACTCCCATAGTTGTAAATTGCTGCTCAATGTCATGCTTCCTCATATGTAAGCAAATACTGAACCCTTTCCCGCTAGCCAAATGCTCAGCAGTCTCAACACTTGCCCCCCATCTAACATTACATCAGCTCTGCTTGCCACCCACACCATGCTAGTTGGAAACAAGTCCTGGAGATTAGCGTGCAATGTGAGGCAGGTGCTGGCTCTGTGTCCTGTGCTCCTGGACCTATTTATCTTCACCAGCGAGTACTGCATGCATTTAATGGCCCCTCCCTCCAAAGCACTGAAACCCAGCCACGGTGTGGTCAGCTTCTAAAGGCAGCCAGGTTTTCATGCTCCGTCTTGCCAGAGGCTGTGGAGTCACCTCTGTGCACCCTGCATTGTGTGGGTAACACTGGCAACAACTCACGCAGGCTCCTGACTCTGTGACAGAAACCAAGGCGAGCACATATCATTATCAGATAAAACTCCTGCTCAAACAAGCCCCACCTCTCCTCCTTCTCTCACTGCTGACAACTAAAGAGAGTAAATTTTCAGTTCTCTCTCTTCAGGAGGCACAGGAACTAGGCAGGTAAATTCCATTAACAACTTCTCAGTGAAGAATTTCACCTCAAAAGCATTTTGTGAGCCCTTTTTCATGAAAAAAAATCCTGATTATAAGTTTTCTAAATTTAGTATTTTTCTTTTTCCAAGAATGGCCAACTCCGTAGACAGCAGCATGCTCTGTGACCAAGTCATTTCTCTCCATTTAGTATTGCTTGTGAATTTCTCCAGCTTTAATCAAACCCAAATTGGTTTGATCCAACATTTAAAAATATCAATCAAAAATGTACTTTAATTTTAAGATTCAGAAGATAGGCACACTCTCATATTCTCAGAAGTTAAAGGTTTTCTAACCTGGACATCATCTAAAGAGAATTTAAAAACCTTCAGAATAACTTCTCACTCAGCCTTGGTTAAAAAATATGGTCAGTTGGAAATTTAGTGAAGTATTTGTTAGGTTTCTCCATTTAGTCCTGTAAGTGTATATGGTGCTGAATAGGATTGCCTTTTTTCCCCTAGCATATTCTTCCTAAGCAGTGTATTTTGGATAAAACTGTAATGTTTGGCTTCAAAATTATCAGTACATGGTTTATTTGACATTTAACATTATGCAAAGGGCCTTCAGGTTCAGTTCTGCTGATGGTTCCTATGCATGACGCTATTTTGACACTTCCCCTGCAAAAGCAACTGTATTCATTTAAGTGGTGGACCATAGATGAAGCCCAAGTCAGTCTTACTCAAGAGCTGGAGTTAAAGATGCATCATCTTAGGTGGTATGAAGACTGTGCTGCTTAGGTTTGATTAAATCTGTTTGACTCTAAAACAATTGTGATGCTTAAAGTTCAATACCTAGAACATAGCGCTAATAGCTACTTACAGTTATGGTTATGTAAGTGAATATACTTTCATGTGTAACACTATAGATACATTCTAAAAGACAAACAGGTCATTCTGTCACTGTGGGAACTTTATAGAGTATCCTTAAACAAGCCTATATGGCATAAACCAAGCATTTGATGAGGTCTCCTAAAGCAATGAAGAGACTTGGCAAATACCAGATATATGAGGCTGCTGCCAACATAACAAAACATACATTTTTATAGTGAATGATTTTTAGAAGTAAAGAAAATGAATTCTAAAATTATAGTGAACAGTATACTATGAAGGGCTGGACAAATAGCTCAGCAGATAAAAGCGCCTGCAAGCAGGCACAGGAGCCAGGGTCCCTGGGCCTGCCGTGCCAGCCCTGCCTCTAAGGCAATTGAGACTGGGCGTGGCGGCATGCACCTATAATCCCAGCACTTGGGAGACTGTAAACAAGAGAATCACTCTGAGTCTGATCTAGTAGTGAGACCCTGAATACCCTGTAGACCCTGCCCTAAAAAATACCAAAAAAAAGTATACTATGACAAATACAAAATTAGCAACATAGTTATTATCGTTATCAAGTAGTATGTACTATGCAAATCTGTGCTACATTTTTATATGCCTGGAAGTGTAATAGGTTTGCAAGAGCATCATAACAACCAATGCATTCTACTATCCTGTCACTTGCCCATAAGAATTTTTTTTTTTTTTACTTTTCATTAATTTTATTGAGAAAGATAACAATAAGACAGTTTCAAAACAGGTTAGTAGGACAGTTACAATAATTAATACATTGCATATGGTTGTCCTCATAGTAGTTACTCATAGTACAAGATGCAGACCTGATATCTTGCCTAAACACTAAAGAATTTTTCAACTACCTTGTACTCCTAAGTAACCTCAGTAGTGTCTGTTCAACATTGAGCAGTTGTTATGCAGCACATGACTGCAAATGCGATGCACGATACTTATGAGTAGCATTAACCACTACATTTTATTGCCTTTCAAACTCAAAGACATGTTTTAAATAATGGCACATTTGTGTGCAAAATAATTGACTAGTCTCCAACTTCAAGTATAAATATGGCTTATTTAGTAAAGGATTTATCTATCAAAGTCAGATGCTTCATTAGTTGACCTCTCAGATAAATAATTTTAAGTTATGTGTAACCTCATTTCTTCAGTCTGTTTCTACTGAATTTTCATTTTTTTATACTTATAATATTGGTTAAAGATTTAGGGACTATTTCTGATGTCTTATATAATAAAAATAACAGACATAAAGTGTGCCTAAGTTTTAGAATAAAAAAAGAATTTGTGCCTGTTAAATATCTAAGGATACAAGCATATGTCACTTTAAAGGTAATCATCTAAGAACACTTTAAGTCATCCCCATTGAAAATGTAAGAACAATAGCCCAGAAAGGCTTACAAACATGTTAAGTTCACATAGATAGTTAGTAAGTGGCAGAATGGGAATTTAAAAGCAAGTTGGATTTTCTGGTAACAAAATAACTTCTACTAAACAGCATACTCTTCAAAAGTTCTTAGCATTCCATAGATTTGCCAGTGACAACTAAATTTTTCTTATAAAAAAAATGAGCTTGATGAAATCAATCTGCAAGCATGTACTCAATTGTACTTCTCTTTCCTAATTTATTCTATAGTTCCTTAGTTTCGAAAGAAAATATGTGGTATCACACACTAGAATTTTTAGCATTTGCTATCTACTGTAGAGTAACAAAGAATTTATACTTAATGCCAATCTTATCACATCTGAACAGTACAGAGTATTATGTGCCAGTCTAGGTAGGCTCAGGCTTGAGACAATTCA
Source organism: Octomys mimax (assembly GCA_002564305.1). Lineage (NCBI taxonomy): Eukaryota > Metazoa > Chordata > Mammalia > Rodentia > Octodontidae > Octomys > Octomys mimax. Next base: position 5,013 of record NDGM011095655.1, on the reverse strand, counting down.
TAATGCAATCTATATCTATATAATATAATAAGCAAAATAAGTAAGAGACACTTCTCAGAAGGACAGCAAAATGGTCACCTTGAGATAAACATTCCAAAAGAAAATGTTGGTGTTGGTAAAACAAATTCAGTAAACAAATTTAAAATGTCTTAAAAACTATCCTGGATCTCATTTTGTGTCAGATCTTATTAAAACTGCTTTATGCATATTATTTTATTCACTTTTTAGTCACAACTTTACCTGAGAGTTTCCATTACAGTCTCCAAAATAAAAAGCCGAGGCTGGAAATTATATGTAAATTTCCTACAGTCACACAGTTCATAATTATATAACCAGTGTCAGACCCTAGCAGGGCTGGCAAGATGCCTGGCTACAATAAACAGCTGTGTCCATGTCAGCGTCAAGGACAAGAATGAACCAGATACTGAGCACTTTGCATATATTTTCTTATCTTTGTCTTCAGACCAATTCTCTAAGATCTTACTCCAGAATTCTCACTTCAAGGATGAGAAAACTAGGCTTCAGGAAAGCTAACTGGAAAAAAAAAACCACATTCTTAGTGAATGGCAAGATTAGGCTTTGAATCTAGACTCCTGGCAGGCTGTTGCTTTGTTTATTATTAGAATATGAATTACTTGTATGAATTCAAGCCAGATATATATTTATATATTATGCATTCTGCTGCAATCATATTAAGTCAAGAAATGGAAATATAAAGTTATTCTCTTCCCAAAATGTTAATGATATCATGTTACAGCGATACATGCATACCAGCATTTACAGCCGCACAAATCATAAGAGCTAAATCTCAGACACAGCCTCTATGTCCATCAGCAGATGAAAGAACAAAGAGTTAGTCCTATTTGTACCACTGTGCCACAAAGAAGAATCAATCTGAGGCACTTGTAGGGAAATGCGTACTCCTGGAGAAAAATAACAATGTGCCGTGTATTAGATACATAAGCTTCAATATTACATGGCTTCTCTTATCATGAGAAACACAAAGTGCAAATACTTTAAAAAGTAAAATAAAAGATAGATAATAGGGAACAGTGAGGTACATCTTCTGCAGATGGGAAGGGGACCAAGAGACAGAAGAATGGAGGGAGGGGAGGCAGGAAAGGGGAAGTGGAAAGGACCAAGACCAGAGGAGCGTGGAGCATCTCCCCACAATGCATGCGAGCACAGGGTCCTGCAAGTGTGCACCGAGAAAAATAAAATCATACATGCGTATATATTGGTTTTACAAATGTGAATAATTATTTTCTATTTTTAGAGTTCCTCAGAAACTTTATTGTTTTTTTATTATTTTTTAATTTTATTTTATTGAGAAACAAATAGCAGTGAGAGTTTCAAAACCGATTAGTAGGACAGTTTCAATACTTAATACATTGCATAGTGCTGTCTTCATTGTACAAGATGCAGACATGATGTCCTGTCCACAAACACTATCAGAAAAAATCTTTCTATTCATTGAATTAAGAGAATGTAACTGTGTATCTAGCATAACTATTTTGAATATACAGATACGAAATGGATGTTGAATCTTGTCTTAGTTGCTTTTCTTGTTGCTGAGACAAAATACCTGATTTCCAAAGTTAAAGCAGAAAAAGGTTTATTTAGGTCACAGATTGTGGAGGTTTCAGTCCATAATTGGCTGGATCTAAGGCAGGTTGATGTGACAGAGAGGCCGCTACTCATGGTGGTAGAAGACATCAAAAGCAACAAGAGCAAAGGGAAGAGCAGGCCTCGTCTCCTCACTTATATTGTATGGAGGCTTCCTGTCTTAGGGCGGTGCAGCATCACACCCCCAATCCCAGCACTAGACAATGAACCAATCACAAACTCTACATCCAGATGCCTCCCAAAAGCTCACCCTGGAAAGCATGGCTACCATCAAGAAGTCAACCAATAACACATGCTGGAGGAGCTGAGAGGAACAAAGAACCTTTTCCAGTGCTGATGGGACTGTAAATTGGTAAAACGACTATGGAAAAGAGAGTGCAGGTTCCTCGAAAAACAAGGGTTAGAGATCTCATTGGACCCAGCTACCCCCTCCTGGGTATTTTTCCAAATGAACTGAAAACATCTTGCCACACAAATATATGTGCACTCATGTTTATAGGAGCATAACTTGTCATAGATAAATACTGGACAGAACTCAAATGTCCATCAGCTGAGGAATGTATAAAATATGTGGCGTTTTTACACACTGGAGTATTACTTATCTATAAAAAGATAAATATGACGCTTCCATAGGTAAATAGATGCAACTATAGACCATATTCATAAGTGAAATAAGTGACGCCCACATGTGTACACATTGTTCTGTCTTGCTAGTGTAAGAACCTGAAAGAGTAAATAAAATCTGAAAGGTATAATAAATGTTGTGAAAGAGAGAGAAACTACTCAAAAGGAAAGAATAACTGGGAAGAAAAAAGGACAAAAGAAAAAAGAAGGAAGGGGAAAAGACATATTTATGTACATATACAGGATAACTTGGATAATTGTACTGTTGATTTCTGCTGGTCTGTTGAAAAGAGAAGATAATGTTTAATTTTTTTTTCACCTTTTTAATCTCTTATAACTTTTTTTGACAAATTTTATGTTTATATCCTTATGCAATATAACAACCATCGTTGAATTCCTATTATTTTGATTAGTGAAATTCTGTATCATTTAAAATTATTTTGTACTATTTTCTATTCTCTTTTTTAAAAAAGCTCGAATTCCCCTCCCCCCATGACCACATGAAGCTTGAGGGTGTTCAGACATAAGCCGTTACAAATTTGTAAGTGTACATTGACTCCTTCCTTTCACTCTACTCTTAGATCCAAAGTAACTAGAACCAAAAAACAAGCTTAATTACATTTCTGAGATGCCCTGAAACTAAGTTTCTGGATATGGTTTACCTTTCTACAGTTAGGTACGTATGCATAACATTTGGAAGGTGAAGCTGAGACAGAGAGGTGGGTGCTGCCCTCTTCTCTTTTTTCCCGTTCTTCTGTGAGCTTGCAAGTGCAGGGAAACATGGATTTATCCCGCTGTCCTTTTTAGGTTCACGTGCGATCACCAGCCTTTGGAGGTGTGGCACTGTTTCGTTTTCACATTCTGATTTCTGCATCGCTATTGGAATGTGCTCGTGAGTTCACAGCTCAGCGGCAGCCACCAGGGAGACAGGGCTCTTGCTACAACCATCCTTCATTATCCAACGTCACCCCTGCAGGCCCAGACTAGGAACTTCTTTGGACCTCAATGTTTTAAAATAATTCGTTGAATTGAAAACATTTTTTTCTGAAAGTGTTTATTCTGCATTTGATTTGAGCCTTGATGATAAAATATTTATTGTTTAAAGTATATTACGGTACTGCGATAGAAGTTCTAGAAGCTAATACTTTCCTAAGACCCTGGTGCTGCTGGATCTTAGTTCCTTTTGTGTTAAAATGTTTTACTCTGCTACCATTTAAATGTCCCCTACAAAGTTGATGTCATAATTAGCAGCCACTGTCTAGTATTAGAAGTCAGAAGCTTTAAAGTAATTATCTCATGAGGGCTCCAGCCTCATGAGTGTATTCTGACATCGTTGGGAGAATGTGGTTGTAGGCCTGGAACTGGCTTTGTTGTAAAAGCAAGCTGCTTCTTACACACTCTTTCATGCCTTGTGATGCCCCCTACCATGTGTGGTGGCACAAGAAAGCCCTGTCTTCACACGGCCCCTCAGAAGCATGAGAAATGCATTTTATTGCTTTATTAAGAGCCAGCTTCAGCTACTGTGACAGAAAGACATAGCAGAGTAAGCCAGTCCTCAAGCTTCTCCATTTGCCACCCCCATCGTCTCAGCAGCCCTAACTCTTCACTATTCAGAAACCATATTTGAAAACCATTTGACAGTCACACCTAAAATATTCTTTTATTCAAGCTCAGGAATATAGATACTATTTTGAAAGAAAAAGGAAATTCTAGAAGTGTTTGGTTCAGATTTTTCAGATGCTGTTCAGTAAACATTTTAAGCAATGATGCCCTTGCTTAAAAAAGAATTTCCTATTTCTCTTTTCTGATGTAGTTAACCTGAAAAGTAAATATTGACACCATGCTAAAACCTTGCCAGTCTTGCATTTTACACACTCTTTTGATCCCTGGTTTACCATCTTTTCTCCTGTAGCTGCTATGGTAGTTGCTTGACCCTTGCCCTGAATATTATTTTTATCAAAAAGGAGTATATATTCTGTTACTTGATAAATGTTGCTTTTGCCTCAAAATACAGATGTCTTCAAGAAGTGTATACAGATCAGAGGTTAAGACCATGGCAAGTCCCTTGTCTCTGCCACAAAATTCTACACAAAGAATAAGTATTAAGATTCTGAGAATTCACCCCACCCATTTCCTCCTTCTACTTTGTAAGCAACGTGTAGCCTGGCATAACCATTTGGGTACTTGTAAATCCACTCCACTGCAAGGCTCAATAGCTTCATATGGAAGAATAAATATTAGTACCAGAGTACCTTGCTTAGTCTCTACTCAGCTGCACACTAAAATAAATACCATACATATTTATACATGATGGTTGTTGGGAAGAATATCAGAAGGGTAAACAACATTTGGGAAAACCAACAGCCATTTGTTTCTTTGTACCTGACCAAAAATACGTTCAGCTGGTATTTGTGCTACTACATCGATGGGCGCCTACAGTCCATCTGATACTTCTGCTCTCATCCTCTTCCTGCAGAAGGAAGGGGGGAGGCAGAGACATCACAAACTCCATCCAAGTCCCAGAATGCAGTGCTCCACAGAGAAGTCCAACAAAGGAGCAAGGCCTTGCACTAGAAGTTGGGTTAGCTCCTACTTTTTTGATTTCTGGATGGCAGGCCATTGCACAGGGTTTTGTAAAATAATGAACTAAAAATGAATTGGACTGTCTTAGTTACTCTTATTCATTGCTGGGACAAATACCCGACACTCAAAATGATGGAAGGAAAGGTTTATTTAGCTCAGTTACTGGAGGTTTCAGTCCAT